>APFE030184994.1:125265-173418 GCA_000404065.3 Pinus taeda
TATGGTTGCAGAAATGCTAGAGGCTGGTATAATTCAACCGAGTCAAATTTCTTTCTCTGCTCTAGTAGTATTGATGCACAAGAAGGATGGATCATGGCACATGTGTCCAGATTATAGGGAGCTCAACAAGATCACTATTTAAGATAATTTTCCCCCCTCGAAGAGGCTGAATTCTAATGCGTTGATGTATCTTTTCTTCTTTTGTTGATCTGGTTCATGATATCATAATTAGAATAAATTTGAGATAAAATAGTAAATTTACGAATAGATGTTTTTAGGCTCATCAAACTATGATTTCTCCCATTGTATTCTTCTCTAATGTATCCTATTTAAAGGTACTCTTTGCTGATGCAAGACATTCATTGCAATAAATTTGTTTAGCTAGATCAAAGCAAAATCATAATTTCCACAACAAATATCATAACCATGAACATTTTTCCATCCAATTTTGAATGAAAACACTTAATAAAAGCACAGTTCTTGGAGGATTTATGGCATATTGGGTCATGTTTTTTCTGATGAAGGAGTTAAGGTAGACCCTAGCAAAATTAAAGCCATTAAGGAATGGAAAATCCCCACATCCATAAAGTATCTGCGAGGATTTCTCGGGTTGACAGGTTATTATCGCAAGTTTTTTAAGAATTATGGGAGAATAGCAGCACCTATAACAACATTATTAAAGAGAGATGCATTTCCATGGACTCCGGAAGCAACAATGGCCTTTGAACATCTTAAAGAGGCAATGTGCCAAGCACCGGTCTTAGCTACACCGGACTTCACAAAACCTTTATTGTGGAATGTGATGCTTCAGGAAATGGAATTGGTGTTGTTCTAATGCAAGATGAAAGACCCATTGCTTTTGAAAGTCGTCCAATCAAGGGAAAGTTTTTACACAAAGCTATTTATGAGAAGGAAATGTTGGCAATACTCCATGCACTTAAGAAATGGCGACCCTACCTAATGGGAAGACACTTCAAGGTAAAAACAGATCATGATAGCCTAAATACTTTTTAGAACAAAGATTATCCTCTGAAGAGCAACAAAAGTGGGTCACAAAGATGTTGGGTTATGACTTTGAAATCATCTACAAAAAAGGGAAGCAAAACATGGTGGCAGATGCACTCTCAAGAAAGGATGAGGATGTGGAAGCATTGTTGTGCGCCATTTCTATTATCCAACCAGATTGGATAAACGAAGCAAGGGAGGAATGGAAGAATGATGAAGAAGTGTGGGCACTTATTCGAAAATTACAACAAGATTCCAGTACGTCTGATACATTTAGCTGGAAAAATGATTCGTTATGGTACAAAGATCGCTTATACCTCTGTAAGAATTCCCAGCTAAAACAAAAGATTCTTATGGAATTGCACACTTCTCCCTTAGGAGGGCACTCGGGATTTTTAAAAACTTACCACAGGGTTAAGAAGGAATTTTTTTGGGATGGTCTTAAATCAGATATTCAAAAGTTTGTGGTAGAATTTTTGGTTTGCCAACAAAATAAAGTTGAAACAATTAAGACACCGGGTCTATTACACCCTTTATCCATTCCAAGCCAACGTTGGGAGGAGGTTTCAATGGATTTTATCACAGGTTTACCCAAGTCTGAGGGAAAGAGTGTCATCATGGTGGTAGTTGCAGACTTACCAAGTATGCACACTTTTGTGCATTATCACATCCATTTAAAGCCAGTACAGTTTCTAGTGCATTTATGGAAACAATTCAAAAGCTACATGGAAACCCAAAGATTATTGTAAGTGCAGAGATCCCATTTTCACTGGAAATTTTTGGACAGAATTATTTTCTTGTCTTGGTACTCAGTTAGCTCATAGCTCATCTTATCATGCTCAATCTGATGGGCAAACTGAGATAGTAAACAAATGTTTGGAAGGATATCTTCGTTGCTTTGTATCTGATAAACAGACACAATGGGTCAAATGGTTTCTTCTGGCTGAATGGTGGTATAACACTTCCTTCCATACAACAACAAAAATGACCCCATTTATGGCACTTTGTGGGTATCAACCACCATCCATCACATCATATTTAAGAGAAAATTCTAAGGTTCAAGCAGTGGAACATCACATCGAACATCAACAACAAGTCCTTCAACTCTTAAAGAATAACCTCGTGTTGGCACAGAATAAAATGAAACAACAGGCAGATCAACATCGCAGCGAAAGAAGTTTTGATGTAGGTGACTGGGTATTCATACGGTTACAACCATATAAACAAATGTCCCTCAAGTAAGCTAAGAAGGACAATAAATTATCACCAAAGTATTACGATCCGTACAAGGTGTTGTAAAAGATTGGTACTATGGCATACAAATTGGAGCTTCCTGCAGCTTCTCGATTGCACCCAGCTTTCCATGTTTCATGTTTAAAGAAGGTTATAGGCGACAAGCTCCCAGTTCAAACAATATTGCCCGAACTTGACGAGGAAGGAAAAATTATATTGGAATCGGAAGCAGTCACAGAAACAAGAACTCGACAGCTACGAAATCGATCAATTTCGGAGTATCTTATCAAGTAGAAAAACTTATCTGCTGAAGATTCCACATGGGAGGATGATAATTTTATACAGAAGTATCCAGAACTACTCAAGCATTGAGGACAACACTTTTTTTTGAAGGAGAGGGGCATGTTGGGTCCTTATTATACTAGTGATTACCCCATTACTATTGTAGTTGTACCCCTTATTAATATTGTTGTGCCCCTATTGCCCCCATATTGTTATTATTGTGCCCCATAGAATCCCTCTATTGTTATTTATGTGGCTTTATATTATTATTGTTAGGTTGGCTGGGTTATATTGTGACTCCTTAGACTCCTATATATAGAAAGGAGGTTTTGTCATTTGTATCATCCAAGAATTGTTCATTTATGTAATGTAAAGGAGGTTGTCCCCTCGAAGAGGCTGAATTCTAAGGCGTTGATTTATCTTTTCTATCTTTTCTTGAGCTGGTTCATAACAGAGGATGTATGTTATGGATCAGCAATCGCACTGGGAAAAGTATTTTCCTTAGTCGAATTTGCATACAATAACAGTTACCACAGCTCAATCGAAATGCCTCCATTTGAAGCATTATACGACAGACTTTGCAGAACACTGTTAAGTTGGGACAAGTTAGAAGATCGAGTGATAGTAGGACCAGAATTAATCCAAGAAATAGAGGAGCAGATAAAACAAATTAGACAACGGTTAAAAGAAGCACAGGATAGACAAAAGAGTTATGTTGATGTTCACAGAACTGATAGGAAGTATGAAGTAGGGGATCAGGTTTTCATCCGCATCAAACCAAATAAAAACACTATTCGATTCAAGAAAGGGACAAAGTTGTCACCCCGATTTATTTGACCATTTAAAGTCATGGAAAGAGTTGGACCTGTCGCCTATTGTCTTGCACTGCCACTTCACTTGCATAAAGTTCATAATGTATTTCATGTATCTGTATTAAGGCATTACATAGCTAACCAATCTCATAACCTTCAATGGAAGGAACTGTAGGTATCGGACGAAAGAATCATATCGGTCGAACCATTACGTATACTGGAACATAGGGTTCGACAGCTCAGGAATCGTCTAGTAGACCAAGTTAAGGTCCAGTGGGACAAGTATAGTCTTAGATCGGCTACTTGAGAAGATACGGAAATCATATGTCAAAAATACCCCAACATGTGTCAATTTTGAAAAAAACTTTAAACCATGTTTTGTATATATTTACTTTATATTAGAAACTCAAAACCATTTTGGAATGATCACATATAAATGTGAATTCTTATGATATGCTATCTGTTTAATTCCACTGGTACGTGGATACCAAGACGAAATATATTATTGATTTTACTAAATTATAGTTATCAAAGCAAAGTTTAAATATTTGAGTAATTCTGCTTCTGATGGGAATAAAGATATTATAATTTTGTTTCATTTATGCATATCGATATGATTGATAAAATAGAAATAAAAGAATGATTACATTTTAAATATGAAAGCTAATAACATGAGTAGAATATGGCCAAGTATGCTATACTGTAGTTAACATGTATGAATTATACATAAACTATTTGTTTTGAATATGTTGATGCATATTTTATAAATGAATGGACAAGTGTTTATGTTGCAGATAATATCGTTACCAAGATGACCACATGATGACAAAAACTTTAGAACAATTAAAGCTCAAAGAGATTCCATGATAGGGTGTTAACCCTGGTCCCACTAGGAGGGGTGGAGGTATTACCCACCGTTTATCCTCCGAAACCTGGAGTCATGGGAGGACTATGCGAATCACGCTCCCCTAGATGTGTGATGATAACTGTTAGATGGCTACTGGGCAATCAGGTTGATATAATCGACGTTGATACCCTTAAAGGCCTATGAATGGTTAGTCAGTATCGCTGATGCCATGGCATACTCTAGTAGAAGACGAATAGGATGGACGCAGAAGGGATTAGGAAGGATAGGATAATTATAGAATAGCTGGAAAACCAACTAAGGCAGAACATGGATATTATAGTTGTAAAATTTTAAAAATATTAAAGAAAACAAATTAAATTTTGTAATTATAAAGACCTATATACTCATAATAATATTCATATATTTTAGAAACCCTAACTTCGGGACAAAGTTTTTGGAAGGAGGGATGCATGTAATGACCCACCTATAGTAAATTAAAATTTATGAAATTAAATAAAATTAATTAAATTATAAATTATAAATTAAATAAATTAAATTAAATCAGTAAAATAAATAAATAAACTTTATTAAATCAAATTAAGATATTCGAATAAAATAAAATCAGATTTTGTTTATAAAATCAACACGTATCATAATTTGGACACGGAGATGGAGGAAGTCGGTGAACAGAGACTTATAAGAAAGAAGGGACGGTTGGTCAAAAAGGGGGGTCGAAAGGAGGAGGAAAATTTGTAACACAGAGTTTTTCAACAAAAATGACTGAGCCTTGTTTGTTCTGAAGTTTTTGGGCATGGGGGAACAGATTGCAGCAATTGAGAAGCAATCTGGACTGAGTACCTAGGTTGTACTTAGTTTCGCTGGGAGGTTATGGTCTTTTGATAACGGGAGTGAACGTTGGAGCAAATCTGAAGCCTCTTCATCTGTAGGAAACTAGGTAGGTACTCCTCATCAAATCAATCAATTTGATATATGAAATTTTGTTAAATTAAAAAAAAATAGATTTTACATTAACTATTTAATTATTTACAGGGTTTACATTTTGGGTAAATAACTATTTAATTATTTACAGGCTTTACATTAGTTGTTTAATTATTTACAAGCTTTACATGGATGAGATGTCGTCCATTGTTGAAGGATCCATTGATGAGGTGTCCAGGGCCATGTCTGAGTTTCCAAGTGATAGCAGCACACAAGAGATGGATGAGGTGTTGGGATACATATCCACCGTTGATGAGGAGTCAATAGGTATAGAGGCATCGATGACAAAGTTTCCAGACGGTAGCTACCTATCGCTGATTGTTGAGGATGTTATGCATGTGAAAATTTCTAACCCAAAATTCTACTGCAGTAATTGATTTATTTCACCTACTTATTTCTCACAATAAGTTATTTACGAAATCCCTTCAACAAACATTAAAATAAATTCTATTGCAGTTATCACATAATTTCATAGAGAAAATAACAAGCACAAGAATCATTCACATCAACACAATTGTTTTTGGACAATTGTCCCCGGAAAAACCCAATGTGGGAAAACTAGTGCAACAGATGAGGGTTTTATTAATCTTCAACAACAATCTCTTTACAAGGAATGATTTTACAGAGAAACTGAGACACTACTGAGAGAAAACACCTAAGACAAGGTTCATCCCTTTCTCGGAAACTATCTGACACCTTGGAGATCCTTCCCCCAGCTCTGCATCACTTCTGCGTCACTCTGCGTGGTTCTGCGTCACCCTGCGTGAGGACTGTGTCTCTGTCTCTCAATACCTCTGCATCACTTCCTCCTCAGTCACTGACTGTTGCTGATGCCCTCCTCTTCCTCCACCCTACAACTCTCCCTCTGAAGTCGATCTCCTTCTCTTTGAGAATCAATTTTCCTTGGGATACGAAGTATCCGCTGGTGTATCTCCAAATGATCCTCAAGTCTTCTCTTATAATTTTCCTATTGATGAATCACTGACTGAGATTAAGTCTCTAATCAACGGCTAAGACTAAAACAGACTTGATCCTCGTCTCTTAGAAACTTCTCACCCCTATCTTTATTAATACCCATTAATATTTTTATTTTCCCAAGTTTAGACTTAGGAACCCATTAAAAATATTAGTTATTTTAATAACTCCTCATTCGAGTGGAATTTTTCCAAGCGATCTCTAGGTCTTGGAGATCTCATGTATTCTAGCCCCTCCACAAAATTTTGGAGCTAGAGCACATCCATTGCTATCCAAAATCAACACTCCCTTTTAACAAGGAATAGCTCTAGTAGTGTTTCCCAATAGACAGGGAAAATTTTAAGGATGAAAATTTATCTTGAAGTTTAGAAACCTTGGTGAATCTCATAGTCCATCATATGCAATCTATAAAAAAATTAACAATATTGTTGTAAAAATATTCAAATTTATAATAATTTTATACAGTCTCTATATAAAATTTTGGTGATTTTTAAGGTGAAATAATTTTATACTATAAAATTTTGGCGAATCATTTTTAGAAAAAATGGAAGTTAACAAATTCTTTTTTGGAAAAAGCATGGAAAGTTAGCACACCTACGAATATTAGCCCCTAAAATTTTCCCTGCCAATAGAAGCACCACACTGATCCATGGCATTGGTCCTCTGCCCCTCATCTACTACTGCCCATGACACTGCAACTGCCACTGCTACATCTGTACGGCAACACCCTCTGAGTATGGTGAATCATGTTGCCCATAGCACTGCCATTGCTAACTGCTGCACTGCAACTCCCGATACTTATCCATTTCTGCTACTGAAATGGATTCTTCACCATCCCCATCTTCTCCTTGAAATAAACAAACTTTGTTCTTCCTAGAGCCTTGGTGAGGATGTCTGCCACTTGTTCTCCTGTAGGAGTGCACCTCAATTGTACTGCCCCTCGTTGGACACAGTCTCTGTCAAAGTGACACTTGATATCATTGTGTTTTAACTGATCATGAAATACTGGATTTTCAGAGAGCTTGATGCAACTCTGATTATCACACAAAATCCTGGTCGCTTCCATCCTTCTCCTGAATAAATTCACAAGTAATCTCCTAAGCCATATGGCTTTCCACGAAGTTGTGCTAGATGCCATATATTCTGCTTCAGCTGAGCTCAAAGCCACGAATTTCTGTTTTCTATGACACCAGGAGGTCATTCCTGATCCAATGTTGAAACAGTACCCAGTTGTACTTTTCTAATCTACTGAACATCCAGCCCAATCTGTGTCAGTGAGCCCACTCAGCTTGATGTCATTGCCTTGGGTGTACAATAGTCCATGCTGGACTATTCCTTGTATATACTTGAGAACATGTTTGGTTGCTGCCCAGTGCGCCCTCTTGGGTTCCACCATGAACTGACTGAGGATGTTGATAGCATAACAAATGTTTGGCCTTGTATTGACCAGATACATCGGGGACTTATAAGTTGTCTGTACAAGGTGGGATCAACGTCTTTATCTTCTGATGCATCAATATTCTTCCAATTGATGATCATTGGAGTAGCCATAGGTCTACAGTCCTACATCCTGAATCTCTTCAAGATCTCTGTAGCATATCTCCCCTGTCCAAGGAAGATCTCACCCTTCTGCTGCCAAACTTTCAACCCCAGGAAATAATGCATCTGTCCCAAATCCTTCATGTCAAATTCTGTGGCTAGGTTCTTCTTGCAGTCTTTGATGACCCTGGATGATCCTGTGAGGAAAAGATCATCCACATATAACACCAGGATTAGAGGCTCATTCTCTACGACAAGAGAGTAGAGATTAGGATTTGCGTCACTCTTGACGAACCCCATTTTCTACAAGTAGCAATCAATCCAACGTACCATGCTCTAGGTGCATGTTTAAGCCCATACAAGGCTTTCTTTAATCTGCATACGTGAGATTTCTTCTCATGTGTCTCAAAACCCTTTTGCTACTCAATGTATACTTCTTCTATCACCCCGTTCAAGAATGTCGTCTTGACATCCATCTGGTGAATCTCCCACCCCATTTGTGTTGCAAGGGATATCACAGTTCTAATAGAAGTAAACCTGGCTACTGGGGCAAAGGTTTTTTCTTAGTCTATCCCTTCCTTCTGAGCATACCCCTTAGCCACAAACTTGGCTTTGTATTTCTCCACACTGTCGTCTGCAACATATTTGACTTTGTAGATCCATCTCGAACCTACCACTGACCTGTCCTGAGGCCTAGGTACCACTTCCCAAACATCATTGACCATTATGGAACTGTATTCCCCCACCATAGCATCTACCCATACTTGATGTTGAACAGCCTCGTGAAAACTAGAGGGTTCCCCAACCTGAGCTACTAGGGCTTGGTATCTGTCTTCGCTCCCTTTAATCATTCCTGGGTGCACCAATGAAGTCTTCTTCATCCCATAGAATCTGTCGGAGTTCTTGGCTCGTTCTTCCACTGGTAGTGGGTACATCTATCTACTTTTCCTCTTCTTGAGATTCCTCTTGTTTTGAAGCTTTGCCTTTAGGAGAATTGTTGGTACTAGTTTTTGTTGGTCGAAGTGATTGGACCAATGGATCATCTTTTGACTGCTCCTTGAAAGGCATTTCTCGGGATTTCCTGAAAGCTCTGTCCTCCATGAACTTTACATCCCGCCGAACTACTACCTTCCTACTCCCTGGAAGATAGACTCTATATGCCTTATCATTCTCGCTATATCCCACAAGATATCCTTTCTCAGTGGTTTGATCTAATTTCTTTCTCTTTTCTTCGGGTATACGGCAATACGCCAAACTCCCAAATATCCTGAAATGACTGACTTCAGGTGTCTCCCTAGTGAAGACACTTTCTTGAGTGATCTTGCCCAATGCCCTGTGAGGAGTCATGTTCTGGACATAAAATGTCGTGCTACATGCTTCTGCCCACAGGGATTTGGGCATATCCTGATCATACATCATCGCCCTAGTTGCTTCCACAATAGTAATATTTTTCCTTTCTGCTACTCCATTCTTCTCTGGATTGTAGGAAGTTGTCCACTCTCTTCTGATGCCTTCCCTAGCACAAAAATCGGTGAAGTCCTTTTAACGTATTCTCCACCATTGTTTGAGCACAACACTTTTATCTTCTTTCCTATCAGATTCTCTACTAGTGCCTTGAACTCTTTGAATCAACCAAAAACCTCATCCTTGGTTTTCAGAAAGTAGATCCAATTCTTCTTGGAATGGTCATCGATGAAAGTGACGAAGTATTTGACACCACTAAGAGCTTTTGTGGACATAGGTCTGCAGATGTCTGAGTGTATCAATCCTAGAATACTCTGAGCCCTATTGTTACTTCTGGAAAACACTGCTTTGGCATACATCATCTTGTTCGGTACTTAATTCTGGAATTCCTGATACTGTTTTCCCGAGAATTCTTAGAGCCCCATGGTGTAAGTGTCCCATTCTCCTGTGCCATAGTTCATTCAAATATTTATCTCCATTGTTGCCTATCAGTGCCATTGGAGATTCTAGCTGTAATCTATACAACCTATTGCTTCTAATTCCAATTTGGGCCTTCTTTTTCCAACTCGGGTGTTTGACATATACTTTCTCCTTAATGAAGAAAACGTCATAGCCCTTGTTTTGAAGTTGAGATATGGAGAGTAAGTTCATCCCCAATCCCGACACATGCAGCACATTGGTTGCTCGAAGCTACTCTCCTGCTTCGGTTTGAAAGACTACAGTACCTCTTCTTATGGGCTTAGTCACTGGGTTCGACGAATTTGAACAAAAAAATTCAAAATTCTCCAAACTACAAACGAATTCGAATTTATTCGTTCAAGTTCGTCGAACAAAATGGCGAACTCGAACTTCAAACGAATTCGAATTTCAAGGCAAACTTAATCGTTAAAAATCGTTCCAATTCTTTTTAAAATTCGTTAAAATTCTTTTTTTTCGTTTTAAAAAAAATTAGACATGAATCATGAATTTTGCGGGCCCTCGTGCTTTTGTTTTGGTTTCATTGTTTGCGGTGGCCTGTGGGTTAGAACTTAGGTTTCATTGTTTGCAGCGACCGACGACCACGGACCAGTCCACAATGTGAGGCTTGAACTCATACACAGGCTACAACTTTCGATCGACGACGGGTTTTTAGGGTTTTCGACGAGGTTTTCGACAGCTTGTGGGCCGTGGTATATGGCAGCGTCGACGGGTTTTAACTTAGACCATAGGTCTGAGACTTGAGTCAAGAGAGCAAAGGGATTTGAAGTGCTAGCTTTGTGCTTTGAGCTTAGTGTCTAAATTCGTTACTCACCTCAGAGCCTATATCATTGTTGCCTGTCTCTTTTTGAGTGCTTGCGTTAAACCTGAGGTTCTATGCATCATTGCAAAGTAGACTCTCTGAAGTGACAAAGGCGCCAACCTCATTTCAGGCTGTGGCTTGTGGCAGCCTCCTGAACGCTGACACTAACCAAAACTCGCCCTCAACATTAGTCCCTGAACTTGGATTCAACAGGGCTGCAACTTGGCCTCATCAATAGGCCTGTGACTTGGACTCAACAAGGTTGCATCTCAGCCTCTTCAACTGGCCGAAAATATGTCTTTAAGAAAAATGTAATTCAGCTCTTAAGATACCAACACTCTGCGCTTAAAAGTTGACTGAGCCTGAGAGCAGTGAACCTTCTGAGTCCTGACAGACCCTGACTCCTGAAAGTAGTGAGCCTTCAAGCAAGCCTTCAAGGAGCCTCGGCCCTCCAGCAAGCCGCACAGTGCATGTCCAAACTCCAGCTTCCAAGTTCCAGCCCCCAGGCAAGTCAAAAATTTAAATAATTTTTTTTTTATCAGTTCAATAAAATTTACTAGTTTTTATCAGTGTTTAAAGAGGCTCAGGCTGAATTTTGAACCGATAATTTTTTTTTTTAATTTTTTTTTTTATTATAAATTATAGTTTCAAATTTTCATAATTTCATTCTGCAAAAAAAATATAAAACTAATTAAAATGTAAATTAAAAAAAATTGCAGACATTTCAGTTTTCAAGCCTTCACGTCAGTGTTCAATGATCAGAAGTTCAGAACCTTCAAATTTCAATGGCACCCCCAAAATCAACTTCTGTAGCTTGGAATTTTGTCAAAAAAGATTGGAATAACCTTTCATGTCAGCTGTGTGGACATGATTTCGCTGGCTCTTTAACTAGAGCAATGGATCACCTTCTTAGTACTAGCAATGGAAGTGGAGGTGATGTTGAAGGCTACACTAAGATCTCTAATGAACAAAAAGCCGCATTCGAGAAAGATTATTTCACTTCAAAGAAGGAAAAGGAGAAAAGGGTAAATAAGAGGTAGCGAATTGAGAAGGAGATTGCCATGTCTTCCTCCAACACCATTAATTCAATCTCAACCATTGGTGGATCAAGTTCTACTCGAGTAAAAACAGGTGGAACCAAAACATTAAATCAATTTTGGAAACCTGTTGAGAAACAAGAAGTTGATGATGCTGTTGCAGAATTCTTTTATGCATGTGCAATTCCCTTTAATGTGGCAAGGAGTCCATATTTTAAAAATGTAATTAAAAAGGCCATGGATTTTGGGAAGGGCTATGTTCCTCCTGGATCTGAAGCTTTAAGGACAACTTTGCTAAAGAAAAAAAAGACAGAGTGACAGGAAAGTTGGCTTAGATTAAAGAGTCTTGGAAGCTTACAGGATGCACAATTTTGAATGATGATTGGTCACATTTGTGTCATCCCCCATTGATTAATGTGCTTGTTTATAGTCCTCAAGGGGTATTTTTCTTGAAAGCAATAAATGCAATGGATCGAGTGAAGACATCAGAATTTATTTTTGGAATTTTGGATGAAGCGATTCAAGAGGTTGGGGAGAAAAATGTTGTCCATGTTATTACAGATAATGCATCAAATTGTGTTGGTGCAGGGAAGTTGATTATGGAAAAATATAAGCACATTTATTGGACCCATTGTGCAACTCACTGCTTGGATTTAATGTTGCATGACTTTGCCAAATTTCCTTGGGTCAATAAGACAATCCGAAGAGCCAAAACAATTGCAAACTTCATCATCAACCATCGTCTCACTTTGAGCATATACAGGAAGAATGCATCAAAAGAGTTGTTGAGGCCTTGTGATACAAGGTTTGCCACTTTTTATATTACTCTGAAAAGAGTTGTCGAGGAAAAAGCAAGCGTAAGAGCTGTTTTTTGCAACGCTGAGTGGGAGAGATCTACCCTTTCAAAAGAAACTAAGGGGAAAAATGTTGATCAAATAGTGCTCAATAATGGATTTTGGGAAAATGCAAACAAGGTTTTAAGAATATGTGGTCCAATTGTTAATGTGCTTCGCATGGTTGATGGTGACAAAACTTGTATGGGTTTTGTTTATGAAAGCATTGATTGTTGCAAAGAGACCATTGCAACTGCTTTTAATAATGTGGAGGTTGATTACCAAGAGATATGGGATTTAATTGATCAAAGATGGAAGATGATGCATAGTCCATTACATGCAGCAACATGCTATTTGGACCTTAGATTGTTTGGGTTACTAAGACATAGGGATGAAGAAGTCATGAATGGACTCATCCAGGCTATTGAGAAGCTAAATCCAGATCTAGAAATTGCAGGTTTGGTCAGAAGTCAGTTGAGGGCATACGGGTTAGAAGAAGGTTTATTTCGAACACAATCAGCAAAGTATGATAGGAGCAAAAGTGATCCAGCAGTATGGTGGGAATTTAATGGTTCAGGGGCACTAGAATTGCAAAATTTTGCAATTTGTATCTTAAGCTAGGGATCAAGTGCATCAGCTTGTTAAAAGAATTGGAGTTCCTTTGACCACATTCATTCTAAGAAAAGAAATAGATTGTTATCTGGAAGAGTAGAAGATATTGTTTATGTTCGTAGTAACTTGCAGTTGACTTTGAAAAATGTGGCTAAAGAGTCATCCAATTCCTCTACTCCATGGATCAATCCTGTTCCAAATGCATCAATGGATGAAGCTGATTTGTACATTGATAGTGACATTGATAGGGAATTGACTGATGAATCTGATGCTAAAGCATCTAGTGGATTCACAACTCCTACTGCTCTTGATGATATAGAACTTTTTGATATAACAAGTGGGCCACAGGAACATCAAGAATAAAACTTGTGTTCCTGTTTTAGATTTTTAGTTTACTTTTTGCATGAACAATTTTCTAAAACTGCCAAGCTACTTTAAACTTTCGAGTTTATATATTTTGAATACTTCTTTATTAGATTGCTTTTCAATACATGAAATTTGATATGGCCCATGGTTTTGTTGAATTTGATATGGGTGCCAATGTCTATGATGAGTTTCTCACTTTGTTTACTATGTATGGAAGTTGGTTCTTTATTGGAATTTGGCACTCGCTTTCATGGTTTATAAAATTATGTGGAAATGATTTAAATGTTTGAGCAATAATCTTATGTGTTTGCAATGTGCATTATGGACTTTGAATTTGACTCTAAATGATGATGTATATATATATATATATATATATATTTTTTTTTTCGAATTTTATGTCGAACTTTATCTGCAAAATTTTAGTTGCCGAACATTACTTGAATTTCAAGGTCGCCGAACTCGAACACAAACACGAACCTGGTGACTTAGCCTATGGGGGTACACTTTGCATTATTTCGCATGGTGATCTGAAAATTCATCCTTTCTTCTTGATAATTTGAAAACCATTCTCGAATTCTTGTCATATGCTAGGAAGCTCCACTATGTATATACCAAATCTCAAAGGAGGCAGAACTTGCTAGGCAAGCGACTTCTTTTTCCAGTCTGGAAGCTAACATAGAATAATTGTGATCCATGTTCCCCATGCTTTCTTCTTTTTCTGGAAATCTGCGTGAATCCCTCTGAGTTGATGCCTCTGCATCATGCTCCTGACCCATAGCCGATTCTTTTCTCTTGTTGATGAATCTCTGCTTTGATACCATGTGAAAATTTCTAACCCGAAATTCTACTGCTGTAACTGATTTATTTCACCTTCTTATTTTTCACAATAAGTTATTTACGAAATCCCTTCAGCAAACATTAAAATAAATTCTACTGTAGTTATCACATAATTTCATAGAGAAAATAACAAGCACAAGAACCAATCACATCAACACAGTTGTTTTAAGACAATTGTCCTCGGAAAAACTCAATGTGGGAAAACTAGTGCAGCAAATGAGGGTTTTATTAATCTTCGACAACAATCTCTTTACAAGGAATGAATTTATAGAGAAACTGAGACGACACTACTGAGAGAAAACACCTAAGACAAGGTTCATCACTTTCCTGGAAACGTTTTGACACCTTGGAGACCCTTCTCCCAGTGTTGCGTCACTTCTACGTCACTTTGCGTGGTTCTGCGTCCCTCTACGTCAACCTGTGTGAGGACTGTCTTCCCTTTGCTCTGTCTCTCAATACCTCTGCGTCACCTCCTCCTCAGTCACTAACTTCAACTGATGCTCTCCTCTTCCTCCAACCTGCAACTCTCCCTCTAAAATCAATCTCCTTCTCTTTGAGAATCGATTTTCCTTGGGATACTAAGTATCCGCTGGTGTATCTCCAAATGATTTTCAAGTCTTCTCGTATACTTTTCCTGTTGATGAATCAACGATCAAGATTAAATCTCTGATCAATGGCTAATATTAAAACATACTTGATCCTCGTCTTTTAGAAGCTTCTCACCCTTATCTTTATTAATACTCATTAATATTTTTATTTTCCTAAGTTTAGACTTAGGAACCCATTAAAAATAATAATTATTTTAATAACTCCTCATTCGGATGGTATTTCTCCAAACGATTTCTGGGTCTTGGAGATCTCATGTATTCTAGCCCCTCCACAAAATTTTGGAGCTAGAGCACATCCGATGCTAACCAAAACCAACAATGCATGATGAGCTATCTTTGGAGGGACAGTTAGTGGCTTATGTTGAGCCCATGGTGGAGGAGGATGAGCCGCCATCCTTAGAGTCAGCCATCGATGAGGAGCAGTCAAATGCATCAGCAGCCAACAAAGATGTCATAATTTCAGAAGATAGTCCCCTTCAGGCATACATTGATGAGGATTGTAGCATTATTGGGCCACCTCCACATATTGGTGAGAGAGATGTCGCGTTACCTTGGAAGATTACGTGGATTAGCCAGACTAGTGAGATGAGGCAACACGAGTTGCACAAGGTGCAACATTCTCACAATGGAGGACATGTTCCGTGTATTGTTTTTCAAAATTTCATGCATTCAATCCCTCTCTTAGGGTTGGATGGCGAGAGATATCGAGTTGGTACCCAGTGGAGCTGGCTAGGAGATTAGGTGCATCCATGGACACAGTTTAGTGGAGGTTGTGGGTTACTAGAGGGGCTCGAGGGCCAGACTATTGTTGGGATCCAGGTGGGATTCTCCATCACATCGTGGAGTCGGTAGGTGATGGTAGCAGTTGCGTGATGGACTCAGTGGTTGGGCACACAAACCTTTTCATATCCCCTTCAGATTTCCTGATAACACTAGTGACAGGATGGATTGATAGAGGAGAAGGCATATTTCATGAGTTGTCATGGCATGTTGGGTTGACATGGGATTGTAGGATGATTAGACTACTCTGGCAGGAGTTAATAGGAGGAGGTGGTATTGTCAGGCCACCGGACAGGGCATCATATGGAGACAACCCTCTCTCATTGATGTATCGGGCACTAGAGCTACTGATGTTCGACATGGTAGCATTATTCCCAATTGCATGTGAGGAGTTGGGCCACATAGGTGTACCTAAGAAGATGAGGAAGTGTAGATCACAATGTGGTGGGTGCACTAGCAGAGTGGTGGATGCATGGGCACGTATGGGATGCCCTATGGTAGATGGTGGCATGGCATTGAGCACTGATGTCCAGTGGTGCATGGAGTTGTGCCACGGAGTTCAGGGCTATGCAGTGGAGTGCAGGGGTGTGTATTTGTGTGCAGCCAAAATTGATGATGCACAACAGGTTGTTGAGATGTTTCTGCCAGAGTGATCTCCTGACAAGGCCATTAGGAAATCCATTGGGTTTGGCACACTCAAATTTGGAGAGTGAGTTGATCATAGGGCCAACCGTGAGCTTCCCTTTATCACTCACCAGCGTTGCACATTGATGTCAGGGGCTTTGATATCGTCCCTTGATGCTCTCATTGCAAGGAACAAAACCTAGGAGGTTCATTTGAGACAGTTGGACAGGACACATTGCATCAGGAGAGAGGCTTTCTAGCTGTTGCATATGGTCAAGGCGCGGGTTGGTGGATGCAAGCTTGGGGGTAGTCGAATCTTGTGTAGAGGTAACACTTGGACCATCGTTGAGCCCACACTTAGGGAGAGGCATGACACCCTTTGGATGAGACATTCTGAGTGTCTCAGGAGCGTCTACAGCAGTTTGTGGACCTTACATGCAGGCAGATGTTTAGACTCCAAGCGGTATTAGGGAGCGCTTTCAAGCAGCAGGATGATAGATCCCACTGCGTGGTATGGCCAGTGCAAGGTAGTTTTGTATGCACCAGATTGGTTCGTGATGTATGGAGTCCATATATCAATTGCACGTAGGGGCCTAAGATGTGGTACAAGTTGGCGCCAACAATTGTCAAGACTATGTTGAAGCCATTCTCGCTATGGGATCTAGGGATTTGGTTGGTTGATTGGACACTTTGTTTCATGATGAGCGGAAGCAAGACAAAGGATGACCCAACTCCCACTTGGTTTGACATTCAGGGGAGTATTGAGGCCTTTGTCGCATGGCAAAGCTAGTTTTCCTTGTTGCTACTACGAATTAGAGTGAGTGTTGGATGGGTAGGTCGTGACATCATGGGAGGATGCACAAGCAGGCTCTTAATCTAAGGAGAGGAGGCAGAGGTCTTGCTTGGGATGCTTGGGCTAGATGCATTAGGACTCCATAGATATTTTTCCATCAGGTCCCAGGAGAGGAGGATACAATTTGCGCGTGACGTGAAAATTGTCATGATCAGAGTGGTGCAACGACAGCATGGTGGCACCCCTTTTGGACTAGCTTGGGATTCTGGCATAGTGGGGCTTAGCAGTTCAGCTACCCGTAAAGATGAGCTGGTTTCTACAAGGGAAGGTCATCTCAATCTTCCTTTGGGTTTTAGTGACTTGTTGATGGTGTGGGGAACTTCACCAGTGTGACAAGGTGATCGGCAAGAGAAGACCAGGAGAAGCTCAGGCAGACGAGGGTTCAATCCCACCAGGATTGGATTGCATCTTCAGGAGTCCACTCCTGGAATGCACAAAAGCGACTATTTGTTAGAGCAGTTACACGAGGAGATGATCAGGATTTTATACTACCATGATGCTCTACTTAGTGACGGTACGCAGAGGGTGTTCAATGCCTATGCTGAGCTGGACAGCAAGTGGAGCAAGGGATGCCTCACGTTGATTAGGATGGCTTGGGATCCTGGCAGGACAAGGCAGAGATCAAGGATGGTTGGGTGGTACATTTGGGACCCCAGTATTGTGTGCAGAGACTGTTGGGTTCAACTGATCGAGAGGGTGCTTGTTCAGGCATTGCTTGAGGACAAGCAATTTTTGGTGGGGAGGATTGTAATGTCCCCAATTAAATTAATTTTGCTAAGATGAATTCATATTTTTGTAATTGGGTGTTGGGAAATATTTTGGCATGTAAATTTAGGAAAAGTGGATGGAGGGAGTTCCCGCTTAATTTTTGGAGAGATGGAGACCACCAACATTAAGGAAAAGGAAAGATTAAATTACTAGTGGAATATGGGGCCCTCATAAAGTATGCACTTGGGGAAGAAGGAATTCAAATTCCTTGAGGCAAATCGAATTGGTGGAGGGAGCCACAAGGAATGCATGGCCAACAATTATAAAAGGAAGGAATGAGGGAGCAATGGGGGTCTTTTTGTCTATTTGAAAATCGAATTTTCCTTAGCTGTTCAGCTAAGCCAATATTGTGTTGTTTAGCACAAGAGCTTCCCAAGGAGAGAAGCTCAACCTTTCTCCGGTGGACTTCTAGTGCCACCCAAGGAAGGTTTCCTTCATCACTGAGACTGGAAGAGGCATCAACTACAGGTTCCACGTATTTCTAGAGTGGAGCACATAGTTTGGGAGCCACCACTGTGCAGAGGAAGGATTCACTGGTTGTTTGTGGAGTTGGGCTTTCAGGGAATTAATCGGAGAAGCTACAGGAGTGTTCTTTCATCATTTTCATGAGTGTGGAGGGCAGCTACAACCAAGACGACCATCCTACACGTAGCTCTCACTTTATCATACACAGGACTGTGTCATCTCCATGATTGCGTAGTCATTAGAGTGAGACTCTTTTGGGGCAGCATCATCCGGGGGAGTTTGGAGCTGGGATGCTGGGAAATCATTGGGAAGGCCATTTGAGGAGGATTTCTGGAGTTTGAAGAGAAGAGATTGTCAGGAGCAGCCACGGTAACATAATTCAAATTTGGAGTTGTGAAGGGTCAAATTTTGAAGGTTGGAACCGAGGGAAACCCTTTCAGGGTTTTTCTGGGTTTTGGTCAAGGAGTACTCTCCTAATTTTATAGAATTTTCAGGGCACTCTAGAGTAGGAAAATCAGGCGGTGAAGTCAAGCAACAATGTAGTTTTGGAGCAGAAACGCAGTTTTCTGGAGGAGCTTGCTATTATAGTTGCTGAGCTTTCTTGTATTCATCACCTGGTGCTTGTAGCTTGCCTTGTGCAAGCCCAAGTGCATTTTCTCCAACTCATTTGTACCACAACACTATTATTAATAAAATCTTGGGCTGTTTGTTGATTTGCAGAAATTTTTGGTTTATGTGTATGCATTTCTGAAAAATTTTGTGTTATTATCTTTGCATGACTTTGTTATCATTGTAAAATTTCCATTAGGAATATTACACATGGACCTGTCACACCCTTAGAGTTTGAAACCACTTAATAGAGTCCTTTTTTTTAACCTCTCTTGTCAAGGAAGGTAACATTAGTACATGTTCAAAGCCCATTTGGAAGGGCATGCGACCATGAAGTGTCCACTTTTGCCCTTGATTAGCTAGCTTATTTACTCAATTGCACTAATGAATTGTTGTACTAGAAGGTGAGGAGACGTATTGGATCTTAGATAGGATTGCAAGTGGGTCTTCATCTTGGACTTAGCCTCCCTATACAGGATCCAAGCCCTCCAGAAGGTCATAATGGCACTTGTAGGGTGAGCGTTGAGAGCCATGGGCTTGCAACCATGCAGAGCATTGATTGCCACACCATGGGCTTCTTCAGCACCACCACATTGCTTGTTTGTGCCCTAGTTATACATATATGATGATGCACTTGGATTACGTCGCCCAACTGACTACACATTGCACCTGACACTTGGCATTTGATCCAAGGCCCAAAGGAGGTTTTGTCTCACCCAAAGAGACATGGGAAGGCATGCGTCATCTTCTAGCCCTCATTGATGGAGCATCGTCTTGATCTTGAGCCATTTAGGGACCCATGAGACACATTTGGAGCCCACTGAGCCTAACTTGGGGTTTGGAGATGTTTTGCAGCATTTGGAGGGCATCCCCCTCTTATTCATCATTTTTAAAGCCCTTACCCTCATTCTCAGTACTTGAGGCCTCAACGCTAGCCTTGGAGAGCACTTTACATTAATTACATGGGCTAAAAGAGGAATAAAATAATAATTAATGTTACAATTATCTTGGTTGGCTTGTAACCAAGGGTTTGTTACCTTGTTTTAACACTTTAGGGGCTTCCTCTTTTGAAAGTTGAACTTATGAGACTTGTATAAATATGAGAGGCTTACTCTCACTTGGTTCATCACACTTTGGATTTTCAGACAACTCTTTAGAGAATTTCAGCTTGCAATTTGTGGAGGAATTAGGACGAATTTGATGAATTTTGATGTTTGGTTGAATTCACTATCTCTCTTGGAGCTTCTCTTTGGCATGTTAATGGGTGGATATATTCTTCATTGTCTTATAAGTGTTCTTTAATGCTATATTTCGGATTTGGTAAATGTCTAATGCATGGAATATTGTCTATGGTTTTTAATGTGCCCTAATTTTGTTAAAGCATTAAAGCTATTGGAAATTTTGCATGTGTTACTCATAAGGCAACGAATGAATGAATGTTCCTAGGGGAAAAATTGCATTTTTCATCTTTGAAACTCCATGAACAAATGCCATCGAAGTGTAAATATCTAAAGTCATAATGAAGTTTCTTCTATTAGGGCTAACGAAGTTGCCTTTAGGTCTCCTTGAAGAGCAAGTTACGTTCTCAAGGATAATCTTTAACTCCTTTTCTCCAAATAGCTAGGTACTGGTCCTAGAACCTTAGTGATTACAATACAATTGAAAAATCATACTTATTTCACCTTCTTTTCCCTTTAAGGATAAGGAAACCCATCTAGGGCTTGGTGCGAAATTTTAGCAAGGAAGAATTTTCGAATTTTGTTTGGATAGGACTCTTCCTTAGTGTCTCCTCTCGGCATCCATAAGTTTTGAACGAATATCGACAGTGGAATTTCAATATAATTGATGCCCTAGCTATCACACCAAGTGGGAACCCTAGAATCCATCCTTCAACTTGGGGATTCTCTGAAGGTTTGTACTTTAGTACTTGTTGAAGTATATCATTTGCAACCTTTTCTCTTATCTACCTTGACCTTGGATGAAATCTTCTATCATAAAATTTCTCAACCCTAGGTCTCATGTAGTCTTTCTTTCAAGGGGTTTTTCTTGGAAAATCTTCCTAGCTTCTCCCAAAGCTCACACTTTCATTGAACTTTTCGATTAAATGAGCCTCCTTGCCTCTCTTCAAACTAATCTTAGATACATCTATCACAAGTGAGGGAAACTGGGACTCCCCCCGTCAGTGAAAATTCAAGAAGAGAAGGGGACTTAGGTTGTAGTAACAATGGGCCTTAGTCCCAAAGTGTTGTTTTTCCTTTACCTCTCAAACTAGCAGGGGACCTAAGGGGGATCCATAAAGGACAAATGCTAGGCCAACAGCCTCCCCATACTCCCAAAATGGGTCTAAGGCTATTTACGAACTTTCACCAACGAGAGGAGACTCGGTATGTATGGAGTCACCAATGAAGGCTAAGTCAATGAATGGATATGAGTGACCCAAATAAACCCTTTCCCACAAGAGTTTGAAGGATGGAGCTTGCTTCCTTTCCAAGTAAGGTACTATGTATTCTAGGGAAGGGAAGAGAGGATTTGAGGGTTAGGTTTATGAGATAAGACTTGTGAAGGAGTTCCCCAATCCTAAAATCCTTGTTGGAATTGGTATCCCAGATGGGTCTTGAAGAATGATCTTTCAAAGGAACGGGGCCAAGTGGACCCAATCTAGGGTATGAGGAAAGAATGTAACAATCAATGATATTCTTACCCTAGCCAAAGTGGGGAAAGGATCAAAGAAAGATTTTTCACTTGAAGATGTTGTTTTGACCCTACGAGGTACTAGCCTTGGGGATGGCAGGGGAAGGTTTGATTCTGGAGCTAGGGCTTGGCTTTTCTCCCAACTCCACTGTCGGAATGACTTCAAAATTGGAGGAGAGCTTAAGGAAAGGTCAGCATAGGAGACCTTAGGTGATCGAACTTTTTGGAGGGCTAGCTTGTCGGGAAATTGATGCCCTACGTACCCCAACTTGGCTAGACCTAGAAGGAGGTGAAAGAATATGATTTTTAGTGACCACCATTGGTAGATCAGTGCCTTAATCTTTGGGAGAATGGAATCTGATGAATATGAGTAGGATTTTTTGGTTCCCAGTCAAGGAGGCCTCAAGATCACTTCACTAGCCTTCTAGGTCAAGAAGAAGCAACCTTCCATCTTTTATACTTCGATGTGCAAAGGAAATGGCTTATCAAGGTCAAATTCTTTGATAGAATTGCCCCAGGGAGATTTCGCTCATATTACGTGGCCCATACATTGAGAGGTGCTATAATAGAGACAAATTCCACAATTTTAAGCAGTAGATGCATGCTGCAATTAGCCCTAGAACAATGAAAATCCCAGTCCAACGTATATGACAAAAGTAAACAAGAATAACATTAAAAAGCATGCACTTACATGTAACAGAGTATATCCAACCATTCACAGTTAACAAGAGAGAAGCTCCGAGAGAAGATAGACCAATATCCACACATCAAAACTCATCCATAAACCTCCAATTCATCTTCTAGAAAAAAGTGCGAAAATTTCAAGAGAGATAAGAGATCCAAACCAAAGTGATGATGAGCAAATGAGTTCATCTCACTTGTATTTATACCAGTGATGATAATATCGGCGATATATCGTTGAATATCGAAAATATCGCGATATTTTCGGCGAGCTGAAATATCGCCGAGAAAATATCACGATATTTTTGGCTCCTGAAAATATCGCGATATTCGGAGATATCACCGATATCTCGGCAAAATATCGCGAGACGACGTAAAATATCGCCGAGCGTGTTTTTCCGCAGCTAGAAAAAGGGAAAATCATTTTTTTTCTTCATTTTTGTTTCTGAGTGTTGGAGAAGGAAGGGGAAGAGTTTTGTGGTGGTTGTCAAAGAGGGTTTGAGGATCAAGTGATGATCATCACCACCAACTAAGATTTTTTTCTAGATCAAAGATTGAAGAATAGTGAGACAAACTTCATTTCTTCCATTAACAGGTATGTTCTTAAAAACCCCTATGTTAATGATTTTTTCATAGATTTAGGGTTATGCTTGCTTGCCTCTTTGCCTACCAACATTTTGTGTCTTTGTTTTTTTCCATTTGCTATGATTTTCATGCCCATGAGCCAATGCAAGGGTTTTCTCCATAATTGCACCCTCTTATTGCCATTTTTCATTCACATTGCAAAATGCAAATAATGTAGATTTTTTTTTTAAATGAGGTGGTTATTACTTATTATTTTTTGTGTTGGGGGGTTTAATGCCAATTTTTTTTTTTTTTTGTGCCCTAGGTTTGAATTAGTTCACTACAAATGTTAAATATGCCAAAAGCCTTAGACCCATTTTGGGAGTATGGGGAGGCTGTTGGTGGGGCAAATCGGGCATATATATCATGCAAATTGCGTGGGACCAAAATGTCAGGAGGGGTTACACGATTCAAATACCATCTGGCTAGACTCGCTGCACATGATGCAGATGTAATGCCTTGTATGGTTTCTAGTGCAGAGGTTATACAAAAAGCTCTTGAAGCAATTGCTGAACAAGACAGAATGAAAGCTGCTAGGGAGAGGCCAATGGTCTCAGATAGACAACTGTTAGTTTTATTTGTTTTGCAACTTTTGCTACATATAAGTTTATAACTCATGATGATGAAATACTTTTAAAGTTTTATATATGCGATATTATTTTGTTTGAGTCCTTGATTGGACAATTATCAGGGATCAACAGGATATGTGATGTTATTTTGTTTGAGTCCTTCATTGGACAATTATCAGGGATCAGCAGGATTTGGTGTCGCCTTTGAAGTTTGATGTATCATTTCTATTTGACATCATATATATCAGTGATTTCTTCATATTTATGTGCCACTGTGTTTAGTTCATGTTGTTATTGCTTTATATGTTTAGAAATCTAAAAAAAAATGAATATATTATGCATTTTTTATGCTTGCCAATATTTGTCGATATTTTGCCAATATTTTCGCCGATATTGCCGATAAGATGTTTTCTGGACCCTCGCCGATATTTTGTTGATATCGATATTTTCAACAATGATTTATACACAACCTAGGAGTTCAACGCAGTGTCCTTGGCCTACATAAGCCTCAAAAATTAAATAATGTTTTAATAATTCAACTTTTGGTGACAAGCCCACCAAACTAGCTCATAAATGAAAAAGTAAACTTCTCAAGAGGTCAAATAATAATCTATGCATGTCGTAGGGCTCTCGAAGAGGCCTAATGAGGTCCATTGGTGCCACAATGAAGAATAGGACCCTCAAAAAGCAGTGGACAAGGGGTTGGCCCCTTGTAATAACTTGTGGTGCTCCAAATGACATCTAGGACCACACAAGTGTCCTCATGGGTCTCCAAACAAATCGAAGATGCCTATAGATTGCCTGCAACGGCTAGGATGATGGTGTAGGTGATGCCACATCATTGTGTGATTCCTGGATCATCTGCCAAGTGTATGTTGTAAGTTTGGGGCCAGCTGGGCATGATGGATCAGGTGCATCCTGCTTGTCCAATAAATGAAACACGATCAATCTCTGAATGGCTGTGGGGATCCATAGAGTGCAATTTGCTGCTGTGGAGTCCCATGGCTCTCAACGCACACCCTACATGTGTCAATGTAGCCCTATGGAGGATTAGGACCCCGTATAGGGAGACCAAGCCCAAGATGGAAACCATCTGTAATTCTACATAAGATCCAATGCATCCCTTAGCCTTTCAATACAACAAGTCATTAGAGAAATCAGGTAAATGAGCTTACCAAATTGTGGACCACAGGTGGGGACTTCATAATGGTCTGCCCTTCCATAACGGGCTTCAGGATGTGCCAATGTCTCCTAAACTCCAAATGGGTTTAACCAATAATCCTATTCAGTGGTTTCTACTTCTAAAGGGGATAATATAGTCAAGGTACATCCTTCAAAAGGTGGTGACATGTGGCAGATAGGTGAATGAAGTAGGGAAAGAGAAGGGGCAACCCTAGGTCACATGTCGGGGTACAAGGGTAGCTAATAAGAGGGAAGCCCACACTTGGGTTCATAATGTATAGGAGGGAGTAATCGTGGTACGTGGGGTGCCTGGACCTTGATTTTTCCACCCTTATTTATATGTCTTTTGCCTTTTTATGATTTTCTTTGATTAACTGCTCAGGGCTCAAGGGGTAAGAGCATGATTTATAAGATATAGCAGTGAATACCCCCTAAGGTGGGCCGGTTCATTGCCCAACAGGGGTTGGGACAATCATGGGTTCATATATGATGAAGAAGGTTCATAGAACCTGTAGGAACTAGGGTGATGGCCATGATGATGGGGTAGAGCTCATGTATTAGCTTTTTCCCACGTTCTAAATGTATTTGTCCCAACCATCTTTTGCATTTTGTGGTACATTTTGAATGTGGCCATATGTGCTTTTATCTTTCTTTTCAGCTGCATCAACTTTCGGGCTTCATTCTAGGCCATGACACAAGATATGGGCAAGGGGAAGGGGCGAGCTAACCCTATGTGGACCCAAAGGGGAGAAATGGTGAATGGGGTAATAATGAATGGAAAGAGGGTAATATAAGTGGATAAGGGAGCAAGACCACACAACCAAATTCGGGGTTCCTCGTGAAATACCATCCCCGGACCAAATGGTCAGTAAAAGAGATCCCATGGGACTAGAGTCCAAGGTTAATTCCTAAAAGGTGTCTAGGGGACAAAAGCATAGACCTAGCCCATTCTTTCCGCCAAATCCCCCCATTAATCCATGCCCAGAAGTGTCCATGATAAGCAAACTACAATACTCAATTTTCAAATGACAAGGCATACCTTTAGATTCGAGGGGCCCATCTTCAAACATATGATCATGGTAGATGGGTGAGGAACCACCTGGTTTGCTCATGTGGTGCAAAAATGGCACAAAGAGCTAGTTGGTGGCTGCAAGGGGCTGCTGGCTGCCAGCTGAGGACCGTCTTGGAGAAAAAAAAAATCTCCTAGGGATATTACCCACAAAATGGTGGGTAACAGTGCCCTCTAGTTTTAGCCTACAAACTAGGCCTACTAGTTTGTGCAACAATAGGACCTTCTCTAGGTTTGACATATACTTGCTTACAATTACCACCACTGGGGCGATGTTTGGTCCAATACAAACCATTGCATACATTAAACTTCTAGTAATGCTTGCATAATGAACTTCAGACATGGCCTCAACTTCCTCTTATATCTTTGGGCATTGTTCTATATATAACTTTAAACCAACAAGAATAATTAACATGTTTACATTCTTACATTCTAAACCTTTGCAATATCATCCCAACAAATTTCCTCTAATTGAACTTGGAGTTTTCTGTTTAAATGATCCGGATCCCTTTTAATTTCCATGCCCAAAATAAAAATTTCACCTCCAAGATCCTTCATATAAAATTGAGATGACAATTGAGTCTTAACATTCTAGATGATTTCCATGTTGTTTCCATTTAGCAACATATCATTCACGTATTGCACCACAAAATCGAAGTGATCACCAACCTATTTGGTATACACATAGTAGTTGGCTTTGCTCTATGAAACCATTCCCCATACATAAGTATCAAGTCTCTAATACCACATCCTTGGTGATTGATTTGTTATCATGGTGCTATTAAAAATTTACCTTGGATGGACTGATGCTTCTACAAGGCTTCAATATTTGAATCTTCAACATCTATTTCATGTTGTGTTGTTTGTCCTTTGAAGATGAAGCCTTCTTAGAAAGCGGGCATGAGATATACCTAACTACTAGTATTACATTTGAAAATTATTATATACATTCACATTCCTTTAGAATAGTCGTATCTCGTATTGTTGAAAAAGTTAGCTTGGACAAGTGTCTTTCACATTGGCTTGGTGTCTAGCATGGGGAAGAGTGTCCAAAGTGGTCCCTTAGACATTAACTTTATGTGATACAAATTTAAAGTGACTTTTTTATGCATCATTAATAATAAAGTGACTTAAGGTGCCCTAAGTTGTGTTAATGAGCAATTATAAGTATAACACAATCGTTGATCATAATGTCTAGGATTCAATCTGAGCCATTAGATCTTAGGGCTAGTTACAACCCTTTTAATGAGACATAAAAAGGAGATCCAAAGGAAAAGACATTATGATTTCATTCTTTTTTTGAGGAGAGAGAGAGAGGAGAAGCACTGAAGGAAAAGTAACAGCACGAGAAGGAGCAGCATGAGTTCCAAGAGATGGCACACAAACCTAGAGAACATTCCAGCACCTTGCACAGAAATAGAGGATGATTGACTGCATATATTTTGAGGCTATTGATTGCACAGAAATCGCAGCAGGTTGACTGCACATATTTTGAGGCTGTTGACTGCACAGAAATCAAGGCTGATTGACTGCACATATTTCTAGGCCATTGACTGCACAGAAATTGAGGTTGATTGACTGCACATATTCCGAGGCTGTTGATTGCACAGAAATTGAGGGAGAGTGCACAGAAATCTAGGCTGATTGACTGGAAAGATTTTGAGGCTGTTGACTGCACAGAAATTGGGGCACCATGCACAGAAATCGAGGTTGATTGACAGCACAGATTTTGAAGAGTTTGGCTTAGAAAATGAGACAAGTAATGCATTTGTTGGCTGGAAAAGTTTGCTATAAACTCATTTTTTCATGAGCCTTAATAAAATTCTCTCTATTTTCTCTCTACTGGTTTTCTCTTCGGGGTTTTTCCAGGGGCATTGCCCAAAAATTTCTGTCATTTATGAGATTGATTTTCTAAGTTTCCTCTAAGTATTTAAAGTAAAGTACTCAATGTGTTTTCTTTCATAAGTTCAGTGTTGAATGCATTTGTGAATGAGCATTAAATCCTAACTAGCAAGAAACTGAGAAACTTATTTGTGATTGAAACCCGGTGATTGGGTCAAGTAAAACTTACACTTATATACTATAATTATGACAGTCTATAATATAAATATGACAGCGTTCTTGAATCTGTATCATCATTCGTATAATTTTATGTAATACATTTGTTATGTAGTTATTTCTTCCTTTGTGACTACTACAAGGTATGTCATATTCCATGAAGTGTGATTCTTGATGTGCATTATAATTGCTTAGAAATGAAATATAGAATGCATTTTCTGAGAAAAAGTAAAGTAACCATTGCCTTTTCTTGGAAATTTTTCATTTAGAGATTAAGTTTTGGATGAATTTCGCGTCATGGATAACGACAAAGTACATGTTGTTCCTCATCTCATTTCATCCCGGTTATGTGAAGAAACCAAGTCTCAAATACTAGGCCGTAGTACCTACATAGTTGAGCTTTAGGGAGAACACCTCAAAATTAGACTGTCATTTTTGCCTCTTTGGCATAATGTTATAGTTTAGTTGTATATTTACCTTCTCTTCTCTTATATTTTATTGTCTGAAGATAATATTTAGCCTTATATATATATATATATATATTTGGGAGATGCATCAATAATCCCTCATTGCTTGTATATTACATGCCAATTTGTTGATGTCCTTGGTCACCAAAGACATTAGTAAAGTTCCAATTACAATTTTATTTCTACAATTGGATATGGTGGATGAAGTGTTGTTTTTCTTTTGTTTGATTTTGGTGTTGCATTATATCCTTAAACATTAGTTTCTCTTTTGAAGGTATTAATAAATGTTCTATTACCTCTTTTGCAGAGTTGTATTGACTCCAGGGGATCCATATATGCCTTTGCCAAATGAAGAGATCGTAGACAAAGTTCACAAACAGGTAGAATGGTTCAATTATATTTCTCATATCATAAAATTGTCCATATTAATGCAATTGTATGCACATTTGAAGAACTGGAACACGACTCTTTTAAGGTTAGGAAATTTGCTTATAAATCCCTTATTTTAAAGGATAAAGGTTCTTTCATCTAGAATAATTTGTCATAAAGTTTGATTCAAAATGAAATGGAATTATATTGATGTCCATTAACGATTGGAATGTAGACTTATATATTGGTCATGTTATTGTTGATATACAAATTGAATAATTCTGCAAAACACCTCGAACCTCATAAGGCTGAATGAGTTAGGTGAGATTATCACCCTTGGTTTTAAGCCTTAAATAGAATAAAAGGAGATCTCATTGAGAATCTCAATTCACTTGTAGAGATTTATTTGCTTTTATGTTATTCAACAATTTATACATAGGAAAAGAAAAAAGAAAAAGAAAGAGTCTTGTCTAATATGATACGGAATGTAAACCGTAAAAGAGTAATTATATGAAAATTAAAGAGAATACCAATTAGAAAGTAAACGTCAAATTTAAAAATATTCAATCCATCTACGTAGCATAACCAATTATCAAAAGAAGAAATAAAAAATCAGCATTGAAAATGAATTGAAAATTTTAATAATTTGAACCAACATATTTTACAAATGGCTTGAAACAGATGTATATGAACAATATATGTTATAAGAAGCCTTCAATAAGGCTCAAGTTGAAACCTAGGGCAAGCTAGGGCTTTTCTAGGGTACAGTTTACTTAGGGCAAAGGACATCAACCCCAAAATGAATAAATTAGCTATGGAAAAGGATTCATTTTTAAGGCAAATACCTCCCAACCAAGTGTTGAATCCCTTCACAAGGCAATGTTTTCTACCATAGTTGAAATTTATGCCCTAACCCTAGCTAGTGGCTTTCCTTAAGAGGCCGAAATTCAGTTTTGGGATAGAAAAGTGAAGTTTAATGTGAGTTTTTGGTGTCATCAACAATGAGACCAAGTTCAATGCCTTGACCTTGGGTGATGGAGTCTATGGGATTCCTAACATAGGGAAAAAATACTAAACCCTAGCAAGGAGTAAGGGAATATGAAACCCTAGGTTTCAAACCCTAGCTATCATTTTTGTGAGTGAGCAAAGTCAATGAGGAGAGCTAGTTGAATGATCTATTCTTGGGATTGTCATATAAATTCTATAGTGGATAATGCATGCAATACTATTGCCAAGATTCCACAGAATAATTTTCAACAATTATATGCACAGAGAAAACCCTAGACAACTAGGCATTCCATGCAATAGCCACAAAATACAAAGATATATCAAATACAAGGAACATTCACAAGATAGAATGCATGAATCAATCCTTTATTGCTCCAAAATGGCATCTCTAATACCAAAGGATAGCTCCATAAGCAAAAATCCTCAATAGATCACATCTCCACAAGATACAAGGTGAACTTTAGCTAGGCCGAAATATCTAAGAGTGCCTAATTTGATCCCAAGTGATCATGAAAATGAAATGTGAGTAACCTCTATTTATATGAGGTTTATCTCGCCTAATTTAGCTTGATGAAGCCCCTAAATACAGGTTTGACATTAAATGAACTTGGGTTACAAACCAACCCATTAGCTAATGACAAAATTAACCAAATTAGCCCACATGTGTGAGCCATAACCTCTCTAAATGCTGATGTCATGTCCAGTTAGGGCTCATAATGCATGCTAAGGTGTGCTAAGGTGTCAAAATGTGTGAAGATGCCTGAATGATCCAAAATTTGAGGGATGGCCTTCAAATCCACCTCAATATCTTCCTTAGGGAAGACCTCATTCTCTCCAACATTAGGGTTTCCTCTGGTGCAACAAGCCCCATTAGTCTCTGTTAAAATTCGCAACTAGGGCCAAACTCCATGTGGGCCAACTTATTTATGGCTGAGATTTTTATTAGATCCCTCTCGTCGAGAGGTGTAGGATTGATCTAAAGATCATCCGATTTCGATAAGTATTTATGAAGTTATGAATTTATTTATGTTAAGGACAAATTGTTAAGTTGGCCAACATCTTATGTAGGCTCAGAAGCCCAACCGATGTGTCTATTCAACCTCTACATTTTTAGTCTAAATAAGAGAGGATTTGGAGTCATTAGAGACATCCTCTTCATGTGTGATCTCCTCTCCACGTCTTGGGTTTTTGGAGAAGGAGAGAGACACCACGAGTGATACGCTGGTCTTCAAAGTGCTGCCCTAGCTGCTGTACGTTGCCCTAGTCGCAGAGATCTGGCCACAGTAAAGGAGGCCTCATATGCAGCCAAAGGAAAGGCCCTAAATTATAGTCACGCATGCAAACCTATATGTTGGCATGTGAATGATATACGCTGTTCATAGTGGATGCGCTGGTTTCATGCCGTCATGGGAGATATTCACGCGTCAATGGTCATGTTGTCCATAGTCAATGTTCACACTTATACGCAGCCCTAGCTTATACCCTGTCGTGGAGCCTAGCCGCCATAAGGGAAGGAATAAACGCAGTCTCTACTGGCAATGAAGACACATACGTAGGTCATAAAGATCCACAGGTAAAGGAAGACAAAGATATTCTTACGCTGGAGATTATATATAGTTCACATGCTGTCCACGATGGATTACACATTGTACATGATGAGGTTATACGATGTCATAACACAGTCATGGAAATTCAACAATGTCATGTATACGCAAGGAAATTCAAAGCTGTCATGTATACAGTAATAACGCAATCATGGAAACTCAACGATGTCATGTGTACGCAGGGAATATGTTGTTATGTAGACGCAGACATTAACATATACGTTGTTATGTATATGCAGAGCATCATGGTATACGCAGACATTAACATATACGTTGTTATGTATACGCAGAGCATCATGGTATACGCATAGCATTGATACTATACGCGTAGACATAAACCCTATCTGTTGTCAAAGGTGATTGATATCTGCACCATGGTATAAGCACAACATGAAGACTCTATGCATGATATATGCATGGAGAATACAACATAGAAGCCACAGCATAAACAATGCATGGAGCCACAGTAAAGGCATGAAGCTGCTGAGAGCCACAGTCAAGCAAATTACTATCTTGCTATGACTCAATGATGAGATAAGGGTTCAATGAGGAGATCCTTGGCTTATGTATCATCAACATAGTCCTGTGGCAAAGAGGACCTATGAAATCCTTCAGCACCATTATCATGATCTGGGCAGCATGATGATAAATATAGTGTTTATGTAACATGATGAAACTGTCATTATAATAATGAAGCCCTAAATGAAGTTATCTAACAAAGAGCACAGTGAAGATATAAATAGATCTCATCATTGGAAAGATGTTGCTATAACAACTTCAAAAGGTGCAACGAGCATGATCTCAGTAAAGGTACAACAATGGTGCAACTGTGATGAATGATGCAATGGGCAGCATCATGATAAGTGTGATCATGAGCAGCATGATGGTGCTACACAGTAAGGTGCAACAAATGGACGAGATGCAGCACGATGATAGGTGAAGGAGTCACCTTGAGAATCAGTTGAAGCAGAATGTCTCGACTGATCTCATCATTATATGAAATGATCTATGCTAGATCTAGATAAGTCAAAGTGTTGACTTCTGTTGTAAATGTACTCTCTCTCTTTTTCTGCTGAACTTTGAAGATAAAAGAAGATTTGATCAAAGGGTTTCCCCACACATTGTTGGGTTTGTCCTTGGATCGCGCTATATCTTGTGTCCTCTTGTCTTGGCTTGTCTTCTGCATTTTATATTTATGTTCTATCTGCAGTTTATCTTAATGCTGATGTGATTGCTAACTGTGAAAATTTAAATAAATTGCTCTAGCATAGAACATACCTAAACTTAACATGGTATTGGAGTTGAGGTGAAGACAATGCCCAAGCAAGAGTGAAAGAGCAATCACCAAAGTCAGTTGAGACAAGACAAAAGGATCAATGGGATCATTATCCCGCTTCTCATTCACTAAGGGAGAAGTCGAAGCAGAGAATGTTATCAGAATGGCGCAGCGAAAGTTTTTGATGGTGCATCTAAAGATCATTTCATTGGGAAGTTCAGATCAAAGGGTGGAAGGAAAGGCAGATGCCTTGTTGAAATAAGTTCGGTCGTTATGCGAAGGAGCGTCCGAATGGCAGAGACACATGTCTTGATGAAGATAACAATCATTCTTGGGACATCTTCAATGATCAAAGGAATGACTGGTAGTGCAAGTCATCAAGGAAATGGTCGACTCTTCCATGAAAGCAAGGAACCCCAGAATCTCTTTTACGTACCTGATTGCAAGAAGAACCTGGTGTCCATCTCAGAAATGGAAGTCAAAGGTTACAGGGTGGCACTTATTGATGGAAAGGTACGTGTTTGAAAATAGATCTTTTAAAGATGTTTTTGAGTTCAGGGTTGTATCAAGTTGCAGGAAGTCCACTGGGGACCATGTCCATTGACTCAGCACTGGAGGTCTGTGAGTTAGATGGTGACTAGGATGCCTCAATTCAAAAAGGAGCATGAAGGTACATGTCTGAAATGTACCGAAGGAAAATATTATGTAGCAGGTCCACAGGCTTGGAACAACCCGAGGAGTTTGAGACTCATGATCAGGAATCTCATGTATATAGGTGGAAGAAAGCCCTCTATGGCTTGAAGCAAAACACCTCGGGTGTAGTATGAGAGGATTGATAGCTGTCTAATGCAGCTAAGATTCACTAGGAGTGAAACCGATCCAAACCATTACTCGAAGGTTGTGGATGATAAACCTCTCGTATCAGCACCTATGTCTGACAGGTGCAGACCCTCTCCTTTATAGGAGACAGAGGGAGTTGGATTCTGAATGTGGAAAGATAAGCTGCAAGCTTGTGACTACCTTGAGGATCTTAACTTCAAGAAGTTATATGGTAGTGATGTCGGACCTGATTTGGGAAATGCCTCTGAGTTTCATAAACTCATTCGTGTTGATGTTCTTGGAGAACGTTCGTCCGTACATATGTGTTGCAGTTAGCATGGTGAGCTCATATTTGGTTGAGCCTCACTGGATTGGTGCCAAGAATTTTTTGAGATATCTTCAGGGCACAATCTCTCATGGATTAAGATACACTGCCGGAAATATGAAACCACATGAATATTCGAATGATGAGTGGGCAGGCAGTGTGGAGGATCACTAGAGCACTTCTCAGTGTTGTTTCTCTTTGGAATCTGCCTCGATATCTTGGATGAGCAGGAAGCAGAAGTCGGTGACTTTGAGCACCACCAAGGCAGAATACATTGCTGCTAGTATGGCCTTCTGTGAGGCAGTCTGGTTGCTAAAGCTCTTCAGTGAGCTATTTGTACACATGATGAATAACACTGTGATTCTCTGTGACAACCAGAGGTGGGATTCGATTATTGAGAAATCCCGTATTCGACAATTTCTCCAACAGGTAGACATCACATACTGCCTTATCTGGGATATGGTAAGCCGATGAGCAAGGAGGCTCCATCGCATTGAGACTGATGTACAGGTCGTTGACATTTTGACAAAGCCCCGGGAAAAGATCAAATCTGTGATTTTCCCGTACGACTTGGAGTCATCAAGATATCCTTGTAAAAGGGTCCTGCATGTTGCAAACATTGAGCTCTGGGAGCTCTGGGGGCTTGCGATTCTTACTGGAACAACATACAACCACAGGGTGACTCACCCTCCCCTGGTGGTGCACACTGGAACAAGATGATTTGCTCTCTTGTGGAGCAGGATGATTCGCTCTCCTGTGTAGCAGGATTGATGTGTTCTCCTGTGAGGCCTGGATTGATGTGTTCTCCATGGCGATTGTAGCAGGATTGATGTGTTCTCCTGTGAGGCCTAGATTGATGTGTTCTCCATGGTGATTGTAGCAGGATTGATGTGTTCTCCTGTGAGGCCTGGATTGATGTATTCTCCATGGCAGCCTGGATTGATGTATTCTCCATGGCGATTGTAGTAGGATTGATATGTTCTCCTCTGAGGACAGGATTGATTAAGTTCTCCTGTCGAGGCATCCTACCCATGCAGTCTGGGACTCATGGGAAGTACCTCTCATCTGATCAATGAGCAAGGAAATGAAGTTAGAGACCATAGTAGTACCGATGGACGCATCGTTGTATCTACCGTACTCCCTATGCTAGGATGACCTCAATTGACCTGGGATCAATGATACTGGTTTGGGACCAGTGGTAGGAGTTGTACATACTATGACGCTGACTTCGGGTCGGCTGAGACTGGTCTGGGATCAGTGGTACATACTCCGAGACTGACTTCGTGTCAGTGCAGGACTGGTCTGGGACCAGTGAGAGTGGTACACACTGACGCTGACTTCTGGTCGGTTGAGACTGGTCTAGGACCAGTAGTACACTCTCTGAGCTTGCGATACTGGTCTGGGACCATTGGTAGGAGTTGTACCTACTATGACACTGACTTCGGGTCGGTTGAGACTGGTCTGGGACCAGTAGTACATACTCCAAGACTGACTTCGTGTCAGTGCAGTACTGGTCTGGGACCAGTGAGAGTGGTACACACTATGACGCTGACTTCGGGTCGGTTGAGACTGGTCTGAGACCAATGGTACACTCTCTAAAACTGCGATACTGGTCTGGAACCACTGGTAGGAGTGGTACTTACTGACGCTGACTTTGGGTCAGTTGAGACTGGTCTAGGACCAGTGGTACGCACTTTGAGACTGACTTCGGGTCAGTGGAGAATGATATGACTTATTCTCGATCAATTCTTCTTCTTCATAGTTCAATAGAGCTAAATTGAGCAGAGCAGAGCCAGCAGAGCTAGGCAGAGCAGTGCAAGGCACTAATGGTAGAGATAGTACAGTCGGACATATGGATCAGCGGATCGAGTTCTCCCTAGTTGAGAGGGAGTGTTAAAATTGGCAACTAGGGCCAAACTCCATGTGGGCCAGCTTATTTATGGCAACTGAGATTTTTATTGGATCCCTCTCGTCGAGAGGTGTAGGATTGATCTAAAGATCATCCGATTCCGATAAGTATTTATGAAGTTATGAATTTATTTATGTTAAGGACAAATTGTTAAGTCAACCAACATCTTATGTAGGCTCAGAAGCCCAACCGACGTGTCTATTCAACATCTACGTTTTTAGTATAAATAAGAGAGGATTTGGAGTCATTAGAGACATCCTCTTCATGTGTGATCTCCTCTCCACGTCTTGGGTTTTTGGAGAAGGAGAGAGACACCAAGAGTGATACGCTGGTCTTCAAAGTGCTGCCCTAACCGCTGTATGTTGCCCTAGTTGCAGAGATCTAGCCGCAGTAAAGGAGGCCTCATATGCAGCCAAAGGAAAGGCCTTAAATTACAGTCACGCATGCAATCCTATATGTTGGCATGTGAATGATATAGGTTGTTCATAGCGGATACGTTGGTTTCATGCCGTCATGGGAGATATTCACGTGTCAATGGTCATGTTGTCCACAGTCAATGTTCACACTTATACGCAGCCCTAGCTTATACGCTGTAGTGGAGCTTAGCCATCGTAAGGGAAGGAATAAACGCACTCTGCTGGCAATGAAGACACATACGCAGGTCATAAAGATCCACAGGTAAAGGAAGATAGAGATATTCTTACGCTGGAGATTATATATAGTTCACACGTTGTCCACGATGGATTACACGTTGTACATGATGAGGTTATACGATGTCATAACGCAATCATGGAAATTCAACGATGTCATGTATACGCAGGGAAATTCAACGCTCTCATGTATACAGTAATAACGTAGTCATGGAAACTCAACGATGTCATGTGTACGCAGGGGATGTCATGTGTACGCAGGGAATACGTTGTTATGTATACGCAGACATTAACATATACATTGTTATGTATATGCAAAGCATCATGGTATATGCAGACATTAACATATACGTTGTTATGTATATGTAGAGCATCATGGTATTCACATACATTAACATATACGTTGTTATGTATACGCAGAGCATCATGGTATACGCGGACATTAACATATACGCTATTATGTATACGCAAAGCATCATGGTATATGCACAACGTGGATACTATACGCGCAAACATAAACCCTATCCATTGTCAAAGGTGACTGATATCTACACCATGGTATAAGCACAGCATGAAGACTCTATGCATGATATACGCATGGAGAATACAACATAGAAGCCACAGCATGAATAATGCATGGAGCCACAATAAAAGCATGAAGTTGTTGAGAGCCATAGTCAAGCAAATTACTGTCTTGCTATGACTCAATGATGAGATAAGGGTTCAATGAGGAGATCCTTGGCTTATGTATCATCAACGTATTCTTGTGGCAAAGAGGATCTATGAAATCCTTCAGCAGCATTATCATGATCTGGGTAGCATGATGATAAATATAGTGTTTATGTAACATGATGAAACTGTCATTATAATAATGAAGCCCTAAATGAAGTTATCTAACAAAGAGCACAATGAAGATATAAATAGATCTCATCATTGGAAAGATGCTGCTATAACAACTTCAAAAGGTACAACCAACATGATCTCAGTAAAGGTACAACAATGGTGCAACTGTGATGAATGATGCAACGAGCAACATCATGATAATTGTGATCATGAGCAGCATGATGGTGCTACACAGTAAGGTGCAGCAAATGGACGAGATGCAGCACGATGATAGGTGGAGTCACCTTGAGAATCAGTTGAAGCAGAATGTCTTCAACTGATCTCATCATTATACGAAATGATCTATGCTAGATCTAGATAAGTCAAAGTGTTGACTTCTGTTGTAAATGTACTCTCTCTCTTTCTCTGCTAAACTTTGAAGATAAAAGAAGATTTGATCAAAGGGTTTCCCCACACATTGTGGTTTGTTCCTGGCTCGCACCATATCTTGTGTCCTCTTGTCTTGGCTTGTCTTCTACGTTGTATATTTATGTTCTATCTGCAATTTATCTTAATGCTGATGTGATTGCTAACTGTGAAAATTTAAATAAATTGCTCTAGCATAGAACATACCTAAACTTAACAGTCTCTCAATGGGAGACCATTCTCATCTGGGCTTTCAATCGATGTTTGCCCATCAGGTTGTGTCAAGGCCATCCTAGGGCATACTAGGTCTAGTGGTGTCATCATGAAGAATTCTCAAACCAAGGTCAAATTTGACCAAATTCCTAGGTCCTGGAGATACTCAGGGACATGTGTCATTTGCTAATGTTGTTAAGAGGCTTCAATTTCTCAATGTTGTCGCTGCTTAGGCCATGTACTTCTCTACAAAGCCTAGGTACCTATGGAGTAGGTGCCCTCAAGGCCTGGGCTACAATGGACCACGTAACCAAAACAACATGGATTCTAGTAAAATCAACCATCCATTAGAGACTAAGATCAATAATGAACCTAAGCGGACCAAACTTGAAAGTTAACGGCATGTTAATACCTCAAACAAAGATCACCTTCCAAAATTAGGACCAAGTCCTTGCAATGGTGTTTTCTACCTTGGTAGGGCTGGCTAATGTTCAACCCTATTAGGTGCTTCTAGTCCCCAAGGGGAGGTGACATTTCCTTGGTCCTGTTACCCAGCATTTTGTGGGTAATATCCCTAGGAGAAATTTTTTCTCCATGATGGTCCTCAACCAGTAGCCAGAAGCCCCTTGCAGCCGCCAACTAGCTTGTTGTGTTGAAGTTTCTAAGTCTAACAGTCAAAAACCCTCCATGTACTTACTGGTTTATTTCTTCCTACTTGTTCTGATTAATTAACAAGTTATTTACCATGTAAATACTGAAAATAAACACAAGTACATGCTCAACATATTACAGATCATCAACTGAAGGAGACAGAAACAAGCACACAAGTGACACCATTGTTTTTGGACTAATGACCCCAGAAAAACCCAATGCGGGAAAGTCGATGCAGCTATCTGAGGATTTGATTTATTAAGCAGTTTCAGAATACAATATGGCTGCCAAATCTAGCTCACCCAACAGAGTAAAATCTCAGTAGTAGTACCTCTTTACTTAGAAGCAAATATTTCAGCTGAAACCCCGGATAAACACTTCGGCAGCTCCACAGCTCCAATCTGCCCCATGAAACTCGAGCATCAGCCTCTAGGGACTACGTCAGCCTCTTTTGCCCTCTGCGTCAGCTTTCCCGGCAGTTTCGGCAGTTCCCAACAATTCCGGTTGTTCCCGAAATTTTCGGCTTCTGCCCTCTGTGTCAGCCTTCTCGACAGTTCCGGCAGCTCCAATTTCTGCCCTCTGCGTCAGCTTTCCCGACTATTCCGACAGTTCTGGTTGTTCCCGACAGTTTCGACTTCTGCCCTCTGTGTCAGCTTTTCCGGCTGTTCCGGCAGTTTCGGCTGCTGTATTGATCCTCATGGTGCTATCTCTACCTCTCTGCTTCTATATTCACTACTCCTCAACTACAACTTTGATCACTCTCTCAACTTTCTTAGCAAACCTAGCCCCAAAAAATCGAAATCTTGATCTCTTGGTGTGTTCTCCAAGTGACCCTCAAGCCTTCTCTTATACTTTTCTCGTTGACAGATCAAGGGCCGAGATTAAGTCCCTAATCAACGGCTAAGATTAGATCTGGCTTGATCCATGACTTTTGGACCATTCTAACACAGTTTTATATTAATTCACATTAATATTTTAATTTCCTAAGTTTAGACTTTAGGGACTCCATTAAAAATATTAATTATTTTAATATCTCTCAAACTGTTTAGAATCTGCCCAAACCTTTTCTGGTTATTGGAGATCTCGTGTGCCTTGGCCTCTCCACCAAATTTCGTGGCTAGAGCACATCTGAAGCTACCCCAAATCAACATGTTGTGCCACTTCTCTGCCACCTGAGCCATCCATGTGGTCCCTCACCCATCTGTCATGATCGTGTTGATTTGGGGTAGCATCGGATGTGCTCTAGCCATGAAAGTTGGTGGAGAGGCTAAAGCACAGGAGATCTCCAAGACCCAGAAATGGTTTGGGCAGATTCTAACCGGTTTGGGAGATATTAAAATTATTATTATTTTTAATGGAGTTCCTAAGTCTAAACTTAGGAAAAATAAAATATTAATGGGTATTAATATAAAACTAGGTTAGAAGGTTCCAAAAGTCATGGATCAAGCCAAATTTAATCTCGGCCGTTGAAGGACCAACGAGAAAATTATAAGAGGAGGCTTCAGGGTTAGTTGGAAGACACACCAGAGTGATCAGTCATTCGATTTGCTAGAGTGTGGTTGCTAAGCAAAGTCGAATCAGGGATCAACAGCGAGGGACAGTGAGTACTAGACAGTGAGGTAGAGACAGTGCCAAGAGACCAGCGCAGAGGCAGAGAGAGAACAGCAGTAGCTAGAGCGAGCCACACAGAGCCCAGCAAAGACATCACAAAGGCCAAAGGGACTGCGTCATGCACGCAAAGAGCAGTTGGAGTGACGCAGAGGATCCCAAAGGCTGCACAGTGCCTCAGAGGGCTGACGCAGAGGAGTTTGGGGATGATGCAGAGGCTGAGAGGGCCAACACAGAGCTTCAGAGTCGCTGGAGTGTGTTTCATGGAATAGGTTTTCTGAATACCTGTTTCTGAATAGAGAGGTATTGATTCCAGTAATTTTTCTCTTTCGAGTGATCCAGTTTGGTACCCAGTTGTACTCAAGGAAATACTGCATAATAATAAACCCTCATAATAGCTGCACCAGTTTTCCCACATTGGGTTTTTCTGGGGACGAGTTGTCCAAAAATAACAATATTACTTGTGTGTTTTCTATTCTTTCAATTGTTGATTTGTAGATGGTTGAGACTGTATTGTGTTCATTTTGATGTTTATATGTTTAAATAACTTGTTTGTAATTAACAAGTAGGAGAAATAAACTAGAAGAATACAGATAAAATTTCTAACGAGTAATACTTAGAAATTTCAACACGGTATCAGAGTGTGGTTGCAGATCACAGGAAAGTTGAAGGCATCAGCTAAGCAGAGCATTTGCAATAGAATCAGCGGTCCCGAGTCACAGAAGCTGATCCTTGCAGAAGCGACAGAGGAAGGGTTAACGCAGAGGGACTGCATCATCAGTCCGGGCCAGAGAAAGGCCAGCGTAGAGGCTGAAGAGGGTAGAGAGAGACTCACGTAGAGCCACGCAGAGACCAGAAGGGTTGATGCAATTCACTGAGGGAGTTGTTTTTGCCAGTGTCGGGATTGCGTAGAGCCTAAAGGCTTAGTCCTTCAGTTGTTGGGGCATAAGAAGCTGTGGGCAGTTTGCGGGAGCGAAGCTGGTGGGGTACTGTGATTAGAATAGTATCTAATAGGGAAAAACCAAGGTAGAGGGAGTTGCTACCGAGGCGGATTTCTAGCCAAGGAATCTGGATCAAAGTTGCAGGTGCACAGAAGATCGGAGAGGAGCAACTTGACGATTGGCGGATGCAAAGCTGAGAGACTCAGCAAGAGTCGAAAGGAGAACTTCTAGAGAGAAGTAGAGAGACTCGGAGGAGTCGACAAAAGAGCAAAGAGATGGTCATGAATGGACTGAGGGATCAAGACAGGTTGGATGGGGCTTCCAAATTTGTGGTCTGGAAGGCCAAGATCCTGTCCATTCTAGATAGACATCGCATCAAGGGCTTCGCCTTGAGAACAATGGCTATCCCAGTTGAACCGGTAGTTAATGAGAAGTACGAGGAGGCAATGGCCAAGGCAAAATGCATCATCCTTGATGGAGTCAAGGATCATGTGGTCCAACATATTGCCGAGAAGGAGACGACAAAGGAAATGTAGGACACCTTGAAGATGTTGTACTAGCATACTTCTGTGCAGAGGAAGATGTTACTTGAGAATTAGTTATTGTCATATCAGATGCAGAAGGGGGAGCAGATAGATCACTTCCTCGATTGGTTGAAGGAGATCCAGGACCAATTGACTTCCATAGGGGCCACGCCGGATGAGGAGATGATGGTAAGGACCGCACTTAACGCAATCTCTGAGGAGTGGGAGACATTTGTCCATAGCATACTAGGCAGGGCAGATCTTCCAGATTGGGAAGAATTGTGGGCGACTCTTCGCCAAGTGGAGATCAGGCGGTTGAGCAAGGCAGGAAGTAGCAGAAAAGGAGTCTGGATCAAGAAGGAAGAGGAAGAGGATGTAGCTCTGGCATCTGCGAGAAAGAAAGAGAAGAGGAAGAAGAAGGACCTCTCCAAGGTCAAGTGCTTCCACTATGGGGAACTGGGTCATTATGTGAACTAGTGTCCGAGGAAGAAGAACAAGGGAGAGGCATCTGACTCTAAGGAAGCGCTAGCGAAGGCGGAAAAGGAGGTCGAGGATGATGATGATTGTGCCATGAGTGCTCATGTACCTCTAGAGAAGAGGTGGGGAGACATCGAGCTGTAGTCAGGAGGACTACAAGCGATGAGGGGCAGGATCCTTGAGGTACCCAACATCTTGGATTATACCTTGCTACGGGAGCCCCGAAGAGAGAGTAGCAGGACTGGCGGATGTCAGTAGAGACAGATGTGGATGAAGCAACGGAGAGTGCTACAGTGCAGGAGTCCCTGGGTAGCGCCAGGCTAGCACGCTACAACAGTGCAAGAGGCATGGGAGTGTTGCACCAGTGTAGGATGGCACAGAGGTGTGCAACGGTGAGAGATGCAGGGAGTTGTTGCAGCAACGCAGAGGTCAGTAGAGGGAGCACTTATTAGTGGTAGAGAGAGCTTCAGCATCAGGAGTGTTTCTAGCCTAACAAGGATGTCAGAAGTTGGGTGGATCAGTTACTTACTTCTTAGTAACTAAGTTGCAGTGCAGTAGCACGATGCAGCATGATGAGAGGGGATGTAGTGCAGATGCAGTGTTGGGAGGATGGACTAGCAGCAGCACAGATGCAGATGGAGTTGTCGTATGGATGCAACAATGGCAGTGGCAGGGCCATGGGCAACAGTGCAGGATGCAGCGGTGGAGAGGATGTTGGGTGGGGAGGCTTAGCATCAACACAGGTACCGGTGCCAGATAATTAGAGATGCTCAGTGTGGAGTATTACTAGAGCACAGTCCTCACTAGGAGGGAATATTGATTTGGAGAAGCATCGAATGCGCTCTAGCCATGAAAATTGGTGGAGAGGCTAAAGCATAGGAGATCTCCATGACCCAGAAATGGTTTGGGCAAATTCTAACCGGTTTGGGAGATATTAAAATTATTATTATTTTTAATGGAGTTCCTAAGTCTAAACTTAGGAAAAATAAAATATTAATGGGTATTAATATAAAACTGGGTTAGAAGGTTCCAAAAGTCATGGATCAAGCCAAATCTAATCTTAGTCGTTGATTAGAGATTTAATCTCGGTTGTTTAAGGACCAACGAGAAAAGTATAAGAGGAGGCTTGAAGGTCAGTCGGAAGACACACCAGAGTGATCAGTCATTCGATTTGCTAGAGGTTGCTAAGCAAAGTCGAATCAGTGATCAACAACGAGAGGCAGTGAGTACTGGATAGAGAGGCAGATACAGTGCCAAGAGACCAGCACAGAGCCAGAGAGCAAGAAGCAACAGCTAGAGCAAACCATGCAAAGACAGCACAGAAGCCAGAGGGACTGCGTCATCCACCCAGAGAGCAGCTGGAGTAACGTAGAGGGTCCCAGAGGCTGTGCAGTGCCTCAAAGGGCTAACGCTGAGGCCGGGAGGGCTAGCGCAGAGCTTCAGAGTCACTGGAGAGGGTTTCATGGAACAGGTTTTTTGAATACCTGTTTCCGAATAGAGAGGTATTGATGCCAGTTATTTTTCTCTATCGGGTGAGCCAGTTTGGCACCCAGTTGTATTCAAGGAAACACTGCATAATAATAAAACCTTAGAATAGTTGCACCAGTTTTCCAACATTGGGTTTTTTCGGAGAGTTGTCCAAAAATAATGGTGTCACTTGTGTGTTTTCTGTTCTTTTAGCTGTTGATCTGTAGATGGTTGAGACTGTATTGTGTTTATTTCGATGTTTATATGTTTAAATAACTTGTTTGTAATTAACAAGTAGGAGAAATAAACTAGAAGAATACAAATATAATTTATAACGGGTAATACTTAGAAATTTCAACAGATCGTATGTTTGAAGGTGGGCTTTCCGAACCTAAAGGCATGCTTTGTCATTTGGTAATTGAGTATTGTAGTTTGCTTATCATGGACACTTTTAGGCATGGATTAATGGGGCGATTTGGTGGAAAGAATGGGCTAGGTCGGTGCGCTTGTACCCTAGCCCCCTTTTGGATATTAACCTTGGATTCTAGTCCCGTGGGATCTCTTTTACCGACCATTTGGCTTTAGGGATGGTATTTCATGGGAAACCTTGATTTTGGTTGCATGGTCCTGCTATCTCATCTACATATATTTCCCCCTTTCCACTCATTATAACTCGATTCATCGTTTCTCCCACCTAGGTCCACATAGGGCTAACTCTCCCCTTCCCCTTGCCCACACCTTGGGTTGGGCTTGGAAAGATGCCCTGGAGGTTGATGCAACTAAAAAGAAAAGTAATTGGCCACATTCAATAGGAAATTTACCATAAAATACAAAAGATGGCCAAGACAAACACATTTAGCACGTGGGCAAAAGCCAATAGATGAGCTCTACCCCATCATCATGGCCATCACCCTAGTTCCTACAAGCTCTATGAGCCTCCTTCATCATATAGGAACCCGTGATTGTCCCAACTCCTGGTGGGCAATCAAATGCCCTACCTTAAAAGGGGGTATCCACTGCTATATCTCACACATCATGCTCTTACCCCTTGAGCCCTGAGCAGTGAATTAAAGAAAAATCATAAAAAGGCAAAAGGCATATAAACAAGGGTGGAAAAATCAAGGTTGGGGCCCGTCATGTACCATGATTGCTCCCTCCTATACATTATATACCCAAGTGTTGGCTTCCCTTTTACTAACTACTCGTGTACCCCATCATGTGGACCAGGGCTGCCCCTTTTCATTCCCTACTCCATTCATCTCTTTATCACATGGCACCACCTTCTAAAGGATGTACCTTGGACATATTATCCCCTTTGGGAGTAGAAACCTCGTAATGGGAAACTTGGTTAACCCCATTTGGAGCTTGGAGACATTAGCACATGCCAAAGCCCATTATGGAAGGGTAGGCCATTATGAAGTCCCCACCTGTTGTCCATGGTTTGTAAGCTCTTTTACTCTATTTCCTTGATGACTTGTTGTGCTGGAAAGCTAGGGGACGCATTGGATATTATGCAGGATTGCAGGTGGTCTCCATCTTGGGTTTAGTCTCCCTATACAGGGTCCTAACCCTCTAGAGGGCTACATTGGCACATGTAGGGTGTGTGTTGAGAACCATGGGCCTCCACAGTAGTAGACACCACTCCATGGATCCCCAGACATGTTCAGAGATTACTCGAGATTCACCAATTGGGCGAAGAAGATGCACCTGGTTCACCAGCCCCACAGATGTACCATGCACTTAGAAAATGACCCAAGACTTGTATGTTGATGTCGCATCACTTACAACATCATTTGAGCCCTTACAGATGGTCTATAGGCATCTTTGACTTACTTGGAGACCCATGAGGTCACTTGTGTGCCCTCACAACCATTGGGAGCACCACAGGTTTATTATGTGGAGAACAAGGGACCAACCCCTTGTCCATTACTTTTGGAAGTCCAACTCATCATTATGGCACTTATGGACTTCATCAGACCTCTTAGAGAGCCCAACGACATGTATTATTGATTATTCGACCTCTTGGGAGGCTTATTATTTTATTTATGAGCTAGTTTGTTGGGCTTGTCACCAATAGATAGTTATTTGCACGTTATTTTAGTTGATGGGCTAATGTAGGCTCAAATTAGGTAATTCGAACTCCTAATGAGTGTATAAATAGGAGAAACATGAATTCATTTGTATCATCACTTGGATTGGATCACTCTCTCTCTTGAGAATTTCGCATTTCTTTCTTGGAGGACAAATTGGAGCATGGATGAATTTTGATGTTTGGATTGAATTTTCTTATCTTGGAGTTTTTTTATTGCCAAATGTATTGATGGTTGGATATATTCTCTTACATGTAAGTTCAAATTTGATGGTAACTTCTATTACTTTGTCACATACATTGATCATGGGATTTTCGCTAGTTTAGGGCTAACAACTCCATGCATTTACTGCTTCACTATGGAATTATGTTTCTATATAGCATATCTCTATGTATGGGCCATGTTTGTTGAACGAATTGTCCTAGAGATCGAAGTTATCTTGATAAGCCATCTTCATCTGCAAGCGAAGTATAAACGCTTTAAGGTCACTTTATTTTTTTGCCCTAACATTGGATGAAGTTGCACTTACAGCCTCCTTGAGCTAGAAATGAGATCACCTTAAGGTGATCACCTTAAACCTTTTCTTTACCTTTTTCCCGTCTTTATTAGGTCTAGCCAAGTTGGGTCACCTAGGGCACCACTTACCTAACGAAGTAGCCATTGAAAACGTTCGATCTTCTAGCCTCTACAACATTGGTGTGTCCTCAAGGTCTCCTCCAAATATGAAGAAATTTCAATGGTGGGATTGTGATATATCCCAAGCCCTAGCTCTGAGATCAAAGTTTGCCCTAGTGTTCTCTAGGCTAGTACCTCATAGGATCAATTTGACACCTCTAAATGAAAACTCTTGTGCAATCCTTTCCCCTTCCTTGTCTAGGTTAAGAGCATCATTGGTTGCTAAACTCCCTCCCCTTAACCTAGGTTGGGTCCACTTGGTCTCGTGTGGTCCCATACCTTCGAAAAATTAATTCTTCAAGAACCACCTGGGAAACCAAGTTTAATAAGGATTTTAGGGATTGGAAACTCCTTTGCATGATACATTCCTTAAACCTAGCCCTTAAATCCTCACCTCCTCCTAGAAAGCTTTGTACCTTGCTTGAAGAGAAAGAAAGCTCCATTCTTAACCCCCTTCTAGGAAAATGATCATTAAGGTCACTTCAGATCTGTTTGTTGATTCATCCTTTGCAAGTGACATTCCATATACTGGGTCTCCTCCCATCAGTGAAAGTCTGTAAAGAGTAGGGAATCTTAGCGGAATCCCTTGATCTAGTATTTGTCCCTTAAGGAATCCTTTTTAGGCCCTTTGCTAATTTGAGCAGTAACATTTTGGCGTCATTGTCGGGGACACAAAATGTGTGTTTTGTTCCCCGTACAACATATTGACATATCATTATGGGCGACTCCATTGGAAGAACCAGTGTTTTACGAACCGGCCGGGTTAGCACCAACCCGGCCGAGTTGGTCCGGGTCATTGGCCTGGGCAGCGAAACGGTGGCTAACCTGGTTCAGACGGCCGAGTCAGGAATGACTCGGCCGAAACAGACCGAGTCTGCAATAAAACGGCTGGGTAGCTGTGCGGAGGAAACCAGACGCAAAGCAAGAATTTTAACTTGTTTTTTGGTCTTTCTCACACATTTACCATTTGTCAATGATATACTGCTCTTTACAAATGGATCTAAGTTAGAAGAAATTGAAAGAAATACCACTGCTATTTGGAAAGGCCTTGGGGATGGAGATTAATGTGCTCAAGTCAACAATCAGTTTTAAGAAATTAGGGGAGGGCTCACAACTTATCCTGAAGCAACTCTTTTTTTATTCTCCACTCAAGTTAGATGTAAGACTCAAATATTTGGGCTTCACTTTAAAACCCAATGGTTATGACAAGTAAGATTGGCACTCATTTCTCAGTAAGATTTTGAATAGGATAAATCTTTGGTGTAATTCCTGGCTGTCTCAAGGTGGTAAAATGACCTTAGTAAAGTCCGTACTGGAGGCAATACCTGTACTGGCATTTACTAGCCCACATCCCCAAAGGGATCCTAGAGAGTATAAGGGGAACATGATTCAATTTTTTATGGTAGGTAAAGTCAGATCATGGAGATTACCATCTGGCAAATTGGCCCAAATTGGCACAATCTAAAAGGGAAGGAGACCAGGTACTTAAGCATATTCACCTGTTTGGCACTGCATTGGCAGCCAGGAGTCTCTGGAATCTTATTTATAAGGAAGTCCGGTCAAAGCAAACAATTGTACAGAAATACATTGCACCTCATACTTTGTTGGACTGGATCAAAGATGAAGAAGCATATCATGAATGTTTCTAACCAATGGAAAGCAATGGTACAAGATTGCCCTTTAATTGGCAAAATTCTCAATTGCAAAGTCAATAATGGCAGAATTGTTTGAATCGGAGTAGATGCTATTCTTGGTTGTGGTTTAGATATATTTATCCCTGCAAATTTCGACCAGGTTTTACAACATTTGGGCCATTTTACTTTGAAACAGAATTCAGATGAGGTTCACACTGACTTGTGTCATTAAGGTTGGAACTTCAAGTAACCTGCGGTTGGTTGGGGACTTTGTTGCAAGTTCGAATAACTACATAGAGACACTACGAAAGAGGCCATATGAGACTTAAGGATAAAAGGAATGACTTAGGCTGGTCTAAGAATAAAACTGGAGGGAGATATACAGCTAGACATGCGTATAAAGCTTTAAAATTATGTTTAAAATCTTCAAAATTAAGTTTTTTTTATAAAAAAACTAAATATTTAATGTATTTTTTACAACGACCGAGTCATTGAAA
>APFE030184994.1:173647-221978 GCA_000404065.3 Pinus taeda
CATTACCGTTTCGGAGTCGGAGTCGGAGTCATTGCTCGGCCGAGTCGGAGTCGGAGTCGGAGTTTTAAAACATTGGGAAGAACGAAGCCCTATTTCTTCATTGATCTCTAAAGTCAATGCTTGTAGGGTGAAGCAAGCATTTGTCAAGGCAATTTCATTCACCCTAGCGACTCCCATGTTATTAAGGACCCAACAACATGTTGACCACATATATTCCTGTCATAAAATTGACAATGATCCCGCAGTGTCCCTCATCGGAATGCATGAAGAATATGTCAATGTTCGATGGGGATCCACATTCCGCAACCAATCACATTGTAAGGTTCATAAGGTACCTTTCAAAGCAAAATATAACTCAACCTCGTGACCAAATGGAATTATTTGTCCTATCCATTGCCCCAAATACTGATTGGCTTGAGTCATGTGAACCTAATAGCATTATTTCTCTTCCAATGTTGACTACACACTTCGTGTTCATGAAGGGTTGGGTTTCCAATCTCATGAAGATATATGCCAAATGTTGGACGTGGCCCTTCAAGAGGAGGAAGTTATTGAATATGGCTGTATGCTTGAGGAAGAGTGTCTTATTGATGCATACTTTAAGAATGATGCCAAAGGAGAGCCTCATGAATTGGAAAGCATGTCCTCTAAGGATAATGAGGAAGATCTCAACCCCAAGAGGCCTCAGACATTGCAAGAATGAATGATGGAATATGAAAAGTTTTGTAGGAAACTGAGAGCCACATATAACTCCCAAGAGATTTTCTCCTACTATTGTTAGCAATCGGAAAGGCTCTGTAACACAAAGAGTGAATATAAAGAGAGTCCTACCGATGACCTTCTTCTTAAGGCATCTTATCAAAATCATGTAGTAAATACCTTGGAGATCATTCTTCGGGAACGAATGAAGGAGGAAAAGTCCTCCCTGTCTAAAGAAGAGAATGAATGGCATCATAACCAACACCAATTATATAGTGAAGAATGGGAGAATTTTGAGGAAGATCATGATAATCAAATAAACGAAGAGTTTATGAGTGACTTTTGGGTTGTTCATTGGGGAATTGGGTATGATTTTAGAAATGAAGACCCCATGGTTTCTCAAGTCCATAAGAATGAGCTCAAGGAAGAAGAAAATGCTCTACCCCTTCTGGATAACAATGTTGATCCTTATGAAGGCCTTCCTAGTGGTTGGAACTGTCTCTTCTTTATGTTCCAAGATGATTCAATCAAAGAAGAGCCTTCCAAGATTGTGGGAAATTCTGATGACTCTAATATAGAAGAAATTGAGGAAGATGCTTCCCTAGGCCATGCCATCGATAAAGGGATTTTCTTCATGTTTGAGCGTTCCTCCCCTGCCCTGGAAATGGATGTTTGTGATGATGCTCATACCCCTAATCTTAATGAAGAGCTACTTTCCAATATGAAGAGCCAGGAATCATGGTTTTTCCTGAAATACAATGATGATTCCACTTCTTGATTTCCCAGTGACCAAGATAGTATCATCCTAAATATGCCGAAGTCTTTCACACCTTACCCTAAGGATGATAGGCCTGAGATAGTTATTCATCAAAGATTCATATACTTGGTCATTGATATTTCCGTCTCCTCGTTGAAGTATCAATTCCAATCCTCTCGACTCGTGTCTTTTCCTTCTTCCTGGGTTCCCTTCTATGTCATATGGGTCTCTTGTTTTCCCCTCTCCCTCCCTCGTAACCCCTCATATCATTATTCCCATTTGTATTGTCAAGTCCACTACAAAAATAATCATGGAAGCATGCATTCTTGTCTTGATCAATTGACACGTTGGGTGCATTGGGTCTATATGATTATACCTAGCACTTGACATTGTATCATATGCATGGTAGAGTAGGATGCATTGCATGTTGATTTTGCATTAGAACTAACATCATATGGTATTTCTCATGGTAGATAACACTGAGAGTACGAGCGCACATGACCTCTCTCCTCTAGGTCTTCAAAATGCCATTGCTTTATATCTCCAAGTTCTTTTGAATTTTTACACAACTGTCCTCAGACAGGGGGCCCAACAGGCTTCAATATTAACTCAAAATAGAAATTACAGAGAAAGCTTGCACAGTTTAAGGCTGGCGAGACTTTTACAATTAGAGATCCAAGAAGCACTCTATCCAACTCCTCGTCTTCTTAGTTTATGATCTCTCTTTTATAGCATTCGAACGAATCTATCCTATCTAAAATGAAAAGACATAAAGTGGAAATAATTGAGGGTCCTGTCAAATATTTCTAATCTCGACAGTGTCTACTCAATTCTTTCCGAGTACAAAGTAAAAGCTACCAAGGTCCTTTCGAACTTCTATCACTATCATAATCATCCTCTAAAGATTCTTCTCTTTCAAAAGCAGTTCTTTCCAAAACTTTTAGGTAATCAGTATCCATCATCTTTGAGTATTCTTCTTCCCAATTGATGTTGTCTGGGTCATGTGCATCTTGGTACGTGTCCGGAAAGAAGGTATCTTCAGCTTTTTCTCTTCCTTTTCCAAGTGCTGCTATTGTTCCTTTACCTTTTGAAGATGGTTTCCCTATTGAAGATTGTCTGATTTCTCTGTTTAACTTTATCGTATGAAGATTTTCTTGTTGTGGCGTGAACATCAAATCTTTCTTTGTCCATCTATCCGTAAAAGAAATAGGATTTACTTCAATGTTAAGAAAGGAATCTTTGTAGGCTTTTTCAAAAGCTGGCATAGGTTGAATAGCAAGCTCAATTCCATCTAGAAGCTCCCACTTAAAAATCTGAAACATGTTTGTGGAGGTTTCTATTGCATGCTATACCCAAAGTCGGCAATTTTCATTTATTAAAGTTTTTGCTTGCCAACCTAGTTCAAAAATTATAGAACATATTCTTCTAGCGAGCATCATGCTGACAATATGAACTATATCATTATTCCAATTTCCAGACACTACACTTATCGTGATAAGTGCCTTTTGATTAATTGCAAATCTCAAAACCTTTGATTCTCCTTGTAGTTCATCAATCTTTTGTAAAATCTACCTTTTTTCTATCAGTTTTAATTTGCTAAACTCTTTGAACCAAAGAGTTATCTGTTAAACAAGTTCTCTGTTATTTGTAGCATTAGTAATTCCCATTTCTCCATGACAGAAAACTTGAGCAAAAGGATTGGGCGAAAGGCTTTCTCTCAATCTTAAACTATGATAGTCCCAAGGCGATGAGAAAGTTCTTAAATATTGTAGCATTCTTTGAACACATTGAGAAGTCCTGATTGTTTGTTTCTTTCTGCAAAAACCTTCTTTAATCTCCCAATCAGCAAAATTTTCAAATATCTCATATTGAGGAAAGGTATCGTTGGCTGCATAGTTTTCATCAAACCTTTGTAAAAATGATTCTTCCAGCTCATCAAATATGTCTGGAATTCTTAAAGACAAGATATTTTTCCACGTTATCATGAACTTGGATGGTTTCTAAGTCCAAAATTTTTACTCCAGTAAATATGCCAAGTGAAAAATCTATTCCCCCTATCAGTGGATAATAATTCAAGACTTTTGGATCCAAAACACTTCCTCTATTTACTGGCTTGACCAAATATCATCTAGGTATTTGAAATAAATTTTAACTTTCATATTGGGTTGAGGATAGACCTTTACCAATTCAGCATCCAAACCTAGAGTTATGCCCACATTCTTTGACTGCCAAGCCTGGCATTTTTGAATCCATTGATTTCTTCTTAATCTCAGCCCTACAATTTCCTTTATCTCTTTTGCTAGAGGACCAAGATCACTTTCAAAAATCTTGAATCTATATACAAATGTGCTGAAATCATCATCTGCTGAATCTTTTCTTGGAATTGTAAATAATGCTTTGTTCATATCTCTGGTTAAAGAATCAGCTAGATAATTGGAGATACCTGGTACCCATCCGATGTCAAACTCAAACTGTTGAAACCATATCTGCCATGAAAGCAGTCTTCTTTGTGCCAGCTGCCTTGATATTTTTGCAGATATGTAATACTTGAAATTCATTGAGTCTGTTCTGATTAAATACTGGTGCTAAATATAATTCAAAACGTTGAATTCCATTAAATATGAGTAACGTTTCTTTCTCAGCAATGAAATAATTTTTCTGGTGTGGAGAAAACTCACCAGAGGCATAAGCACACAGTTTTTCTTCTTCATCCTCCCGTTTTTCAAGAAGGATAGCTCCCCAAAAACTGTTGGAAGCATCTGTTTGTAAGATTAGAAGGCCATCTCCTAGAGGTTGTAATTTTGGTAGTTGTTGACATTCTGATTTCAAAGCTTTTACTGCTACAGTAGCTTCTTGTGGCCAGCCTCCTTTCAAGTGCTGCCTTATTGGAGTTGTTTTAACAAACAGTTTTGGAATATATTTATGAATATAATTCAACACACCTAGAAATCTTTGGATAGACTTGGTATCTGGTAGTTCATCAGGAAATTGAGACAATTTTGTCAAAACATGGGGTTGCATTTGTATCTGTCCATTTTCTACATTAATCCCCAAAAAATCTATACTTTCCTGAAAGAGAACCATTTTCTTCTCGGATAAAACAATATCATGAATTTGTACTTCTTTTAGAAAAATTTCTAAATGCTGCAAATGGGTCTTTACATCTGGACTATGTACAAGAATGTCATCTATATAAGTGACTATAAAATCATATTTACCAAAAATATAATCCATTCTCCTTTGAAAGAATGCAGGGGCATTCTTTAATCCAAATAGTACTACCTTCCATTGGTAAAAACCAGCTAGACAGGTGACGGTAGTCTTATGCCGATCTACGTCTTCTATTTGGATTTGGTAGTATCTAGACTTCATGTCGAATCTGCTGAAAATCTTGTTGTTCTGAATCTTTTGCATTATTGTTTCTGGCCTTAGCAAAGGATAATGGAAAATTTGAGTTTTTGCATTCGGAGGTTTATAGTTTATAACCATCCTGTCTTTTCCTCGAACAATCTCTAAATGGTTTCTCACTAGAAATGTTGAACAGGAATAGTGAGAAGTGCTTGGTTCATTAACCTTAAGTTCAACAATTCATTTATCTGTTTTCTAACCTCCTGTTCATCATTAGGAGTGCAAGGAATCAATTTTCCTTTGACTCCATTATCATGTAGAGTTACTATCTCTTGTTTGGGGGTTTCTACCTCCCATAATTGCTGAGGATTATCTGAACAACTTTTTAGCAATCTTTCATGGATAGAACTCTGCTCTTTTGAACAATTCACATTTGTACATGCCTTTTGTTTAATTTTAGACTCTACTCGTTCTTCATATATTTGTAACACTTCTTGCCAGTTGTTAGAGTCCTTTTGTGGTTTTCTTGCTCGTGCTTTCTTCTGACATTTTTCTTTTCTGGCTTCTGAATTTGCAATAAATAGTCTTGGCACAGAAATAAATTTTTTCTTTAGGTTTATTATCAGCTTGTCTTCGCTAATAGTCACAGGGAGCATTGAATTAATAAAAGGCATTCCTAGCAGCAAACTTGTAGATGGGTCATAATGTTGGATGGAATATTATCAACATAATGTGTTAATTTGACAAAGCCACCAACTGTTTCAGACACTAAGATGTTCTGCAGTCATTTCCAAAGAGGTTTGAATAAAGATGTTCTGGCAAGGTTATTGGATCCACCAGTGTCAACAAAGGCGTCAACATTAATCCATTCACCTTTAACCTGAACTTCTACTGGAATATAGATCAGGCTATTTGTTTTGACTATCTTTTTCAAAAGATTTTGTTCTTCAATTCTAATATACTTTGGAACAACTAAGGTTGTAGAGGAAGCAATATCCTTTTTATATGGGCAAAAAGAATTTAACTCTTTTAAAGGTGTTACTGGCTGCTTACCTTTATCTTTAGGTGTTTGCTGCAAAACTTCTGAGGCGTCGTCTTCTTCCGAACTGTCTTCAGCGTCTTTAGTGTCTTCTGTTTCTTCAGTGACTTTCATTTCACTGTCTTCATATTCGTCACTGTAATGCATTTCTTCTTCTTCTTCAAAAGAATCATCATGAGAACAATATTTACAAATATTCATTTTCTGAACATTTTCATCATTTTCTTCTTTTGAGGCATCTGTTAAAATATATACATCGGATACCTCATCTTTTGAGCAAACAATAGACCAGTCATCTTTAAATTCCTCTATTTCAAAACAGGCTTTTAATTTGCTTGAGGAACTATTAGGACATTGTTTTGCGAAATGACCCTCTTGTTTGCAAATAAAACAACAGTTGTTGTTTCTTGGTTTATTTCTCTTTTTTAGAAATTGAAACTTTCTGAAAGGCCTCTTGGGATTTGAGATCTTCTTGGGCTTGAATCTTCCATATTTCTTTTTTGATTTTTTCTTCTTAAAAGGCGTCCATGGCAGTACTGCTCTACAAACGACTGAGCTTGGTGTAATATCATGAGCTTTCTTCTACCAACATAAATATTTTACCTTTTTTGTACATCTAAACGAAAGATCAACCCAATAAATTTGATCTATCTTCTTACTTTGTACATCAAGATCTTTCATAATTAGATCTCCTAAATTCCTTGGAAGCTTTGAAAGAAATGTAATTTTCTGAGCAGTATCATTGGATAAATTAGCCTTGAAGACTTTGGCCATGAAGTCTTTTCCAGATTGATCAAGATATTTTAAATCTCTTAACTCCGTTTTGCTTAAATCTATTATAAGTTGTTTCTTTTCGTCTACAGGTTATGGAACAAATTGAGTTTTTAACAAAAGTTCTAGTGTTGACAGACCTGCTTCCATTACTACTCGCGTTTTTCATCAGATGGTCCCATCCACCAGTCATAAACAATTCCTGTCATTCTTTTTTCTGCAAGGATCACGTTGGAGACATTATCTAGTTTAGTTGTGACTTGCATTTGATACATCGCACCAATCCATATTATAATGGATTCTCCTGGATTTGAAGAGTTGTCTAGATCTAACACATATCCACTTGTGTTAGCAACATATAGATCTTCTTCAACTCTTGGGTATTTTGAAATTTCTTTGAAAACATGAGCTTTATTTAGATTATTTATGGATGGCAAAATGAATGAAGAAAACTTTGAAGAGTTGTCTAGATCTAACACATATCCACTTGTGTTAGCAGCATATAGATCTTCTTCAACTCTTGGGTATTTTGAAATTTCTTTGAAAACATGAGCTTTATTTTGATTATTTATGGATGGCAAAATGAATGAAGAAAACTTTGAAGCGGCTTGATCTAAAGTCATTATTTCTTTCTTTGAAGAAAAAGATTTTTCTGGTTTATATATTTCTTCTTTTGTTTTGGTTATCTTCAAAGGATTTCCAGAGACTTTAGAACTAGACTCTACAGCACTGGTTGTTGAAACTGCTTCTTCAGTTTTAGCCTCTTCTTCTTGATCCCAATAATTTGGAGTGCTCATATCCATTCTAAACTTGGGAATGTCTTTTACTTTTTTCTTTTGCCTCCTTTTTCTTCTTTCTTCCTTTTCAGCCTTCTCTGTCTGCTGTTCTTCATACAGCAATTTTAGATTTGCATTTATCAAATCTGATTGCCTTCCTAAGTCATCTAACACATCCTCTGCATGTGCACACCAGTTAGTCAGATAGTTGCCTATTTGGTATACTTGATCTAAGTCGGTTGTGTTACTAGAGTTGTGTTCTAAAAGTGGGGCACAATCAGCTCGAGTGGGTGGCTGTTTAGAATGAGAAGAGGAAGTACAGAATTTAGTTTTCGGCGACCATTTCCCCCATCTAACAAAACAACGATTTGCATATTGAATTTCTTCCATGGGTGGAAATTGGGAAATGGATGTTCGGAACATTTTATTGACTGCGAAGAAAGGTTTTTCTTCAGGTATATACAACTGATTAGACTGTACAGACTCATTAGATTTTAAAACAAGATGATTGTCTACAATTTCTGTAAATGACTTTTGACTGCTTGTAGATGCTTGCTCATTGTCGACTAGTAAGACATATCTTTTTGGTCGAAAAACAGGCTTAGGTACAGCTGACCTATCTGGCAAAATCCTAACACGACCATCATTGACAGTCATTCTTCTTGATTTACCTTTTAGACTGTCTGAGTTTTCTAATGACTTATATTGGATGTACCAATCATTTGGAATAGCTTCTTTATCATAAGGTACACCTTCGACTTAAGCATTACTAATGCCAACAGTCACACAATCCTTTAATACAGGCTATTTCAACTTCGGATGAACAGTGTTTGTTAGTTGAAACGAGGTCTGAATTAAGACAGACAAATACTCACTATCTTCTACCATTTGGAGACCTTGAAATCCAACTAAAATTTTCTAGCAATCCTTAAGATGTGCATCTAACAGACTGATTGCGTAATCTGGATATATTGTCCCGTATTGACATCCAGACAAAAAATTTCCCATGATAGTCCCGATTCGGGCATGATCATAGTTTCTTTGCCTGTTATCAAAAATTTCTGATATGTAGGGTGTATTTAGACCATGACGGAACAAAGGAGCTAGGCCAATCCTTATACCTCCAAAATGTAAGTAAGAAAATTTCTTTTCTCTAGCATAATATCTAAATCGTTTAAGTTCATCTTCTGAAAAAAGATTTAGGCCAACTATTTGGACAGAAGGACTTGAAATCTTTATTTTTAGCTCAACTTCTTTTAGCAACATTTTCTTTGAGATTTTAAAAACAGATGGAACTTTGTAAATTTCTTTGGAGCTAATAACAGGTGGATTACAACTTTCAGGGTCTTCTATCTTTTCATGTTCTGAATGATTTACTTCAGTAGATCGAGAATCTACTTCTGTTACAGTCCGTCTATCTATAGAAGAGAAAGGGCATAGAAGACTCGACATTATAGGCTTTATAAACTAAACCAGAGATTGACTGAAGCAGCTTTTATCTAATTCGCAATTGTATAACAAAAGCGTTTCGAAGGCTTCCTGGCTGACTTCAGACTCTGTCTATAGTTTATAGTGCTTACAACTGAAAGAAACGAGGCTCTGATACCAATATTTATCTAATGACATTGCTCAAAAAATTACATTTCTTTCAAAGCTTCCAGGGAATTTAGGAGATCTAATTATGAAAGATCTTGATGTACAAAGTAAGAAGATAGATCAAATTTATTGGGTTGATCTTTTGTTCAGATGTACAGAAAAGGTAAAATATTTATGTTGGCTGAAGAAAGCTCATGATATTACACCAAGCTCAGATGTTTGTAGAGCAGCACTGCCATGGACGCCTTTTAAGAAAAAAAAATCAAAAAAGAAATATGGAAGATTCAAGCCCAAGAAGATCTCAAATCCCAAGAGGCCTTTCAGAAAGTTTAAATTTCTAAAAAAGAGAAATAAACCAAGACACAACAATTGTTGTTTTATTTGCAAATTTTTATTATTGATAAAACCAACAAGACTTCTGCAACTTACTTGAGAAACATTGAAGGCGAACGCAGGGTCAGCAAAATTCTGAAAATCCTCACACTGAGAATACGAGTGCACACGACCTCTCTCCTCTAGGTCTTCAAAACGCTATCACTTTATATCTCCAAGTTCTTTTGAATTTTTATAGAACTGTCCTCAAACAGGCATCTCAACAGGCTTTAATATTAACTCAAAATAGAAATTACAAAGAAAGTTTGCATAGTTTAAGACTGGCGAGACCTTTACAATTAGAGATCCAAGAAGCACTCTATCCAACTCCTTTAGGTAATCAATATCCATCATCTTCGAGTATTCTTCTTCCCAATTGATGTTGTCTGGGTCCTACGCATCTTGGTACATGTCCGGAAAGAAGGTATCTTCAGCTTTTTCTTTTCCTTTTTCAAGTGTTGCTACTGTTCTTTCACCTTTTGAAGATGCTTTTCCTGTTGAAGCTTGTCTGATCTCTCTGTTTACCTTTATCGTATGAAGATTTCCTTCTTGTGGAGTGAACATTAAATCTTTCTTTTTCCATCTATCCGTAAAAGAGATAGGATGTACTTCAATGTCAAGAAAGGAATCTTTGTAGGCTTTTTTAAACGCTGGCATAGGTTGAACAACAAGCTCAATTCCATCTAGAATTTCCCACTTAAAAATTTGAAACATGTTTGTGGAGGTTTCTATTGCATGTTGTACCCAAAGTTGGCAATTTTCATTTATCAAAGTTTTTGCTTGCCAACCTAATTCAAAAATTATAGAAGAACAAACTCTGTTAGAGAGCATCACGCTGACAATATGAACTACATCATTATTCCAATTTCAGATACTACACTTATCGTGATAAGTGCTTTTTGATTAATTACAAATTTCAAAACCTTTGGTTCTCCTTGTAGTTCATCAATCTTCTGTAAGGTCTGCCTCTTTTCTATCAATTTTAATTTGCCAAACTTCTTGAACCAAAGAGTTATTTGTTTAATAAGTTCTCCGTTGTCTGCAGCATTAGTGGTTCCCATAATTTCATGACAGAAAAATTGAGCAAAAGGATTGGGTGACAGACTTTCTCTTAATCTTAAACCATGATAGTCCCAAGGTGACGAGAAAGTTCTTAAATATTGTAGTGTTCTTTGAATACACTGAGAGGTCCTGATTGTCTGTTTCTTTCTACAAAAGCCTTCTCTAATTTCCCAATCAGCAAAATTTTCAAATATCTCATATTGAGGAAATGTATCATTGGCTGCATAGTTTTCATCAAACCTTTGTAAAAATGATGCCTCAAGCTCATCAAATATGTCTAGAATTCTTAAGGACAAGAGATACCTTTCTATATTATCATGAACTTGGATGGTTTCTAGATCCAAAACCTTTGCTCCAATAAATATACCCAGGGAAAAATCTACTCACCCTATCAGCTGATAATAATTCAAGATTTTTAGGATCCAAAACATTTCATCTGTATACTAGCTTGACCAAATATCATCTAGGTATTTAATTAGATCTTGACTTTCATATTGGGTAAAGGATAGACCTTTATCAATTCAACATCCAAACCTAGTGTTATGCCCACATTCTTTGATTGCCAAACCTGGCATTTTTGAATCCATTGATTTCTTCAATCTCAGCCCTACAATTTTCTTTATCTTTTCTGCTAAAGGACCAAGATGACTTTCAAAAATCTTGAATCTATATACAAATATGCTGAAATCATAATCTACTAGATCTTTTCCTGGAATTGTAAATAATGCTTTGTTCATGTCCCTTATTAAAGAATCAACTAAATAATTGGAGATACCTAGTACCCATTCAATGTCAAACTCAAACCGTTGAAACCATATCTGCCATGAAAACAGTGTTCCTTGTGCCAGCTGCCTTGATATTTTTGTAGATAGGAAATACTTGAAATTCATTGAATTTGTTCTCATTAAAAACTTTACCGGTGCTAAACATAATTCAAAACGTTGAATTCCATTGAAAATGGCTAATGTTTCTTTCTCAGCGATAAAATAATTTTTCTGGTGTGGAAAAAACTCGCCAGAGGCATAAGCACACAATTTTTCTTCTTCATCCTCCCGTTTTTCAAAAAGGATAGCTCCCCAAAAACTATCAGAAGCATCTGTTTGTAAGAATAGAAGGCCATCTCTTGGAGGTTGTAACTTTGGTAGTTGTTGGAATTCTGATTTCAAAGCTTTTACTGTTGCAGTAGCTTCTTGTGACCATCCTCCTTTTAAGTGCTGCCTTATTGGAGCTGTTTTAACAGACAGATTTGGAATATATTTATGAATATAATTCAACACACCTAGAAATCTCTAGATAGACTTGGTATCTGGTAGTTCATCAGGAAATTGAGACAATTTTGTCAAAACATGGGGCTGCATTTGTATCTGTCCGTTTACTACATTAATCCCCAGAAAATCTATACTTTCCTGAAAAAGAATATTTTCTTCTCGGATAAAACAATACCATTACTTTGTACTTCTTTTCGAAAAAATTCTAAATGCTGCAAATGGGTCTTTACATTTGGACTATGTACAAGAATGTCATCTATATAAGTGACTATAAAATCATATTTACCAACAATATAATCCATTCTCCTTTGAAAGAATGCAGGGGCATTCTTTAATCCAAACGGTACTAGCTTCCATTGGTAAAAACCAGTTGGACAGGTGAAGGCAGTCTTATGCCGATCTGCTTCTTCTATTTGGATTTTGTAGTATCCAGACTTCATGTTGAATTCGCTGAAAATCTTGTTGTTCTGGATCTTTTGCATTATTGTTTCTGGCCTTGGCAAAGGATAATGGAAACTTTGAGTGATTGCATTTAGAGGTTTATAGTTTATAACCATCATGGCTTTCCCTCAAACAATCTCTGAATAGTTTCTCACAAGGAATGCTGAACAGGAATAGTGGGAGGTGCTTGGTTTGATTAACCTTAGGTTCAACAATTCATTTATCTGTTTTCTAACCTCCTGTTCATCATTAGGAGTGCAAGGAATCAATTTTCCTTTGACTTCATTATCATGTAGAGTTACTATCTCTTGTTTGGGGGTTTCTACCTCCCAGAATTGTTGAGGATTATCTGAACAACTTATTAGCAATCTTTCATGGATAGAACTCTGCACTTTGGACTAATTCACATCTGTACATGCCTTTTGTTTATTTTTAGACTGTAATCTTTCTTCATATATTTGTAACACTTCTTGCCAGTTGTTAGAGTCCTTTTGTGGTTTTCTTTATCCTGCTTTCTTCTGACTATTTTCTTTTCTGGCTTCTGAATTTGCAATTAATAGTCTTGGCACAAAAATAGCCTTTTTCTTTAGATTTATTATCAGCTTATCTTCGTTGATAGTCACAGGAAGCACTAAATTGATAAAAGGCATTCTTAGCATCAAGTTTGTAGATGGGTTGTAATGTTGGATGGCAGAAATTTTTATAACATTCCCCCCAATTTTTAAAGGAATATTATTAGCATAATGTGTTAATTTGACAGAGCCACCAACTATTTCAGACACTAAGATGTTCTCCAGTGGTTTCCAGAGAGGTTTGAATAAAGATGGTCTGGCAAGGTTATTGGATCCACCCGTGTCAACAAAGGCATCAACATTAATCCATTCACCTTTAACCTGAACTTCAACTGGAATATAGATCAGGCTATTTCAGAGCCACCAACTATTTCAGACACTAAGATGTTCTCCAGTGGTTTCCAGAGAGGTTTGAATAAAGATGGTCTGGCAAGGTTATTGGATCCACCCGTGTCAATAAAGGCATCAACATTAATCCATTCACCTTTAACCTGAACTTCAACTGGAATATAGATCAGGCTATTTGTTTTGACTATCTTTTTCAAAATCTTTTGAAAAAGATAGTCAAAACAAATAGCCTGATCTATATTCCAGTTGAAGTTCCCATTAAAGGTGAATGGATTAATGTTGATGCCTTTGTTGACACTAGTGGATCCAATAACCTTGCCAGACCATCTTTATTCAAACCTCTCTGGAAATCACTACAGAACATCTTAGTGTCTGAAACAGTTGGTGGCTCTGTCAAATTAGCACATTATGTTGATAATATTCCTTTAAAAATTGGGGGGAATATGATTTTATTAACTCAGTGCTCCCTGTGACTATCAACGAAGACAAGCTGATAATAAGCCTAAAGAAAAAAGCCATTTCTGTGCCAAGACTATTAATTGCAAATTCAGAAACCAGAAAAGAAAATAGTCAGAAGAAAGCAGGAGCAAGAAAACCACAAAAGGAATCTAACAACTGGCAAGAAGTGTTACAAATATATGAAGAAAGAGTAGACTCTAAAATGAAACAAAAGGCATGTACATATGTGAATTGGTCAAAAGAGCAGAGTTCTATCCATGAAAGATTGCTAAAAAGTTGTTCAGATAATCCTCAGAAATTCTGGGAGGTAGAAACCCCCAAACAAGAGATAGTAATGCTACATAATAATGGAGTCAAAGGAAAATTGATTCCTTTCACTCCTAATGATGAACAAGAGGTTAGAAAACAGATAAATGAATTGTTGAACTTAAGGTTAATCGAACCAAGAACTTTTCACTATTCCTGTTCGGCATTTCTGGTGAGAAACTATTCAGAGATTGTTCGAGGAAAAGCCAGGATGGTTATAAACTATAAACCTCTTAATGCAATCACTCAAAGTTTCCATTATCCTTTGCCAAAGCCAGAAACAATAATGAAAAAGATCCAGAACAACAAGATTTTCAGCAAATTCAACATGAAGTCTGGATACTACCAAATTCAAATAGAAGAAGTAGATCGGCAAAACACTACCTTCACCTATCCCGCTGGTTTTTACCAATGGAAGGTAGTACTGTTTGGATTAAAGAATTCCCCTGCATTCTTTCAAAGAAGAATGGATTATATTTTTGGTAAATATGATTTTGTAGTCACTTATATACATGACATTCTTGTACATAGTCCAGATTTAAAGACCCATTTGCAGCATTTAGAAATTTTTTTGAAGGAAGTACAAAGTCATGGTATTGTTTTATCAGAGAAGAAAATGGTTCTCTTTCAGGAATGTATAGATTTTCTGGGTATTAATGTGGTAAATGGGCAAATACAAATGCAACCCCATGTTTTGACAAAATTCTCTCAATTTCCTGATGGATTACCAGATACCAAGTCTATTCAACGATTTCTTGGTGTGTTGAATTATATTCATAAATATATTCCAAAATTGTCTTGCAAAACAGCTCCAATAAGGCAACACTTGAAAGGAGGATGGTCTCAAGAAGCTACTGCAGCAATAAAAGCTTTGAAATCTGAATTTCAGCAGCTACCCAAACTACAACCTCCAGGAGATGGCCTTCTGATCTTACAAACAAATGCTTCTGATAGTTTTTGGGGAGTTGTCCTTTTTGAAAAATGGGAGAATGAAGAAGAAAAATTGTGTGCTTTTGCCTCTAGTGAGTTTTCTCCACAACAGAAAAATTATTTCATTGCTGAGAAAGAAATGTTAGCCATGTTTAATGGAATTCAACTTTTTGAATTATATTTAGCACCAGTAAATTTTTTAATCAGAACAAACTCAATGAATTTCAAGTATTTCCTATCTGCAAAAATATCAAGGCAATTGGCACGAGGAAGACTGCTTTCATGGCAGATATGGTTTCAACAGTTTGACATCGAATGGGTACCAGGTATCTCCAATTATCTAGCCGATTCTTTAACCAGAGATATGAACAAAGCATTATTTACAATTCCAAGAAAAGATTCAGCAAATGATGATTTTAGCACATTTGTATATAGATTCAAGATTTTTGAAAGTTATCTTGGTCCTTTAGCAAAAGAGATAAAGAAAATTGTAGGGCTAAGATTAAAAAGAAATCATTGGATTCAAAAATGTCAGGCTTGGCAGTGAAAGAATGTGGGCATAACTCTAGGTTTGGATGCTGAATTGGTAAAGGTCTATCCTCTACCCAATATGAAAGTTAAAATTTATTTCAAATACCTAGATGATATTTGGTCAAGTCAGTACACAGATGAAGTGTTTTGGATCCAAAAAGTCTTGAATTATTATCAACTAATAGGGGGAATAGATTTTTCACTTGGCATATTTGCTAGAGCAAAAATTTTGGACTTAGAAACCATCCAAGTTCATGATAACGTGGAAAGATATCTCTTGTCTTAAGAATTCCAGACATATTTGATGAGCTGGAAGCATCATTTTTACAGAGGTTTGATGAAAACTATGCAGCCAATGATACCTTTCCTCAATATGAGATATTTGAAAATTTTGCTGATTGGGAGATTAGAGAAGGTTTTTGTAGAAAGAAATAGACAATTAGGACTTCTTAGTGTGTTCAAAGAACGCTACAATATTTAAGAACTTTCTCATCGCCTTGGGACTATCATAGTTTAAGATTGAGAGAAAGCCTTTCGCCCAATCTTTTTGCTCAAGTTTTTTGTCATGGAGAAATGGGAATTGCTAATGCTACAGATAATAGAGAACTTGTTAAACAGATAACTCTTTAGTTCAAAGAGTTTAGCAAATTAAAACTAATAGAAAAAAGGAAGATTTTACAAAAGATTGATGAACTACAAGGAGAATCAAAGGTTTTGAGATTTGTAATTAATCAAAAAGCACTTATCACGATAAGTGTAGTGTCTAGAAATTGGAATAATGATGTAGTTCATATTGTCAGCATGATGCTCGCTAATAGAATATGCTCTTCTATAATTTTTGAACTAGGTTGGCAAGCAAAAACTTTAATAAATGAAAATTGCTGACTTTGGGTACAACATGCCATAGAAACCTTCACAAACATGTTTCAAATTTTTAAGTGGGAGCTTCTAGATGGAATTGAGCTTGCTGTTCAGCCTATGCCATCTTTTGAAAAAGCCTGCAAAGATGTCTTTCTTGACATTGAAGTAAATCCTATTTCTTTTACTGATAGATGGACATAGAAAGATTTTATGTTCAAGCCACAACAAGAAAATCTTCATACGATAAAGGTAAACAAAGAAATCGGACAATCTTCAACAGGAAAAGCATCTTCAAAAGGTAAAGGAACAGTAGCAGAACTTGGAAAAGGAAAAGAAAAAGCAAAAAGATACCTTCTTTCCGGACACATACCAAGATGCGCAAGACCCAGACAACATCAATTGGAAAGAAGAATACTCAAAGATGATGGATACTGATTACCTAAAAGTTTTGGAAAGAACTGCTTTTGAAAGAGAAGAATCTTTAGAGGACGATTATGATAGTGATAGAAGTTCGAAAGGACCCTGGTAGCTTTTACTTTGTACTCGGAAAGAATTGAGTAGACACCGTTGAGATTAGAAATATCCGACAAGACCCTCAATTATTTCCATTTTATGTCTTTTCATTTTAGATAGGATAGATTCGTTCGAATGCTATGAAAGAGAGATCATAAACTAAGAAGCCCGGGAGTTGGACAGAGTGCTTCTTTGATCTCTAATTGTAAAGCTCTCGCCAGTCTTGAACCGTGCAAACCGTTTTTTATAATTTCTATTTTGAGTTAATATTGAAGCCTATTGGGTCGCCTGTTTGAGGACAGTTTTGTAAAATTCCAAAAGAACTTGGAGATATAAAGCGATGGCATGTTTAAGACCCAAGGGAGAGAGGTCGTGTGCGCTTGTATTCTTAGTGTGAGGATTTTCAGAAACTTGTTGACCCTTCGTTCACCTTCAATATTTCTCAAGTTACAGAAGTCTTGTTCGCTATTGTTATGCAATTGCGAATTAGATAAAAGTTGCTTCAGTCAATCTCTGGTTTAGTTTATAAAGTTTTATAATGACGAATCTTCTATGCTCTTTCTCTTCTATAGATAGACGTATTGTCACTAAAGTAGATTCTCGTTCTACTGAAGTAAATCTTTTGGAACATGAAAAGATTGAAAACCCTGAAAGTTGGAACCCACCTGTTCTTAGCTCCAAAGAAATTTATAAAGCTCCATCTATCTTTAACATTTCAAAGAAAACATTGTTAAAAGAAGTTGAATTAAAATTAAAGATTCCAGGTCCTTCTGTACAAATAGTTGGTCTAAATCTTTTTTTAGAAGATGAAATTAAACGTTTTCGAGATTATGTTAAAGAAAAGAGATTTTCTTACTTACATTTTGGAGGTATAAGGATTGGCCTAGCTCCGTTGTTCTGTCATGGATTGAATACACCCTGCATATCAGAAATCTTTGATACCAGGGATAATAACTATGATCATACCCTAATCGGGACTATCATGGGAAATTTGTTGTCTGGTTGTCAGTGCGGGACAATATATCCAGATTATGCAATCACTCTATCGGATACACATCTTAAGGATTGCTGGAAAATTTTGTTGGAGTACAAGGTCTCCAAATGGTTGAAGATAGTAAATATTTTTCTATTTTAATCCAAACCTTGTTTCAGCTTACAAATACTGTTCATCCGAAGTTGAAACAGCCTGTATTAAAGGATTATGTGGCTATTGGCATTAGTAATGCTCAAGTCGAAGGTGTACCTTATGATAAAGAAGCTCTTCCAAAAGATTGGTACATCCAATATAAGTCATTAGAAAACTCAGACAATCTAAGGGGTAAATCAAGAAGAATGACTGCCACTGATGGTCGTGTTCGAATTTTGCCAAATAGGTCAGCTGTACCTAAGCCTGGTTTTTGCCCTAAAAGATATGTCTTACCAGTAGAAAATGAGCAAGCATCCACAACCAGTCAAAAGTCCTTTACAGAAATTGTACACAATCATCCTGTTTTAGAATCTAGTGAGTCTGTACAGTCTAATCAGTTGTATATACCTGAATAAAAACGTTTCTTCACAGTCAATAAAATCTTCTGAACATCCATTTCCCAATTGCCACCCATGGAAGAATTTCAATATGCAAACCGTTGTTTTGTTAGAGGGGGGAAATGGCCGCCGAAAACTAAATTCTATTCTTCCTCTTCTCAGTCTAAACAGCCACCCACTCGAGCTAATTGTGCCCCACTTTTAGAACACAACTCTAGTAACACAGGCCACTTAGATCAAGTATACCAGATAGGCAACTATCTGACTACCTGGTGTGCACATGCAGAGGATGTGTTAGATGACTTAGGAAGGCAATCAGATTTGATAAATACAAATCTGAAATTGTTGTATGAAGAACAGCAGACAGAAAACGCTGAAAAGGAAGAATGAAGAAAAAGGAGGCAAAAGAAAAAAGCAAAATAAATTCCCAAGTTTAGAATTGATATGAACACTCCAAATTATTGGGATCAAGAAGAGGCCGAAACCGAAAAAACAGTTTCAGCAACCAGTGCTGAAGAGTCTAGTTCTAAAGTCTTTGGAAATCTTTTGAAGATAACCAGAACAAAAGAAGAAATATATAAACCAGAAAAAAATAAAAAAAAATCTTCAAAGAAAGAAATAATGACTTTAGATCAAGCCGCTTCCAAGTTTCCTTCATTCATTTTGCCATCCATAAATAATCAAAATAAAGGCCATGTTTTCAAAGAAATTTCAAAATACCCAAGAGTTGAAGAAGATTTATATGCTGCTAACACAAGTGGATATGTGTTAGATCTAGACAACTCTTCCAATCCATTAGAATATGGATTGGTGCCTTGTATAAAATGCAATTCATAACAAAACTAGATAATGTCTCCATCGTGGTCCTTGCAGAAAAAAGAATGACAGGAATTGTTTATGACTGGTGGATGGGACCATCTGATGAAGAACTCCGAGCAGTAATGGAAGCAGGTCTATCAACACTAGAACTTTTGTTAAAAACTCAATTTGTTCCAGGACCTGTAGATGAAAAGAAACAACTTATAACAGAATTAAGTAGAATGGAGTTAAGAGATTTAAAATATCTTGATCAATTTAGAAAAGATTTCATGGCCAAAGTCTTCAAGGCTAATTTTTCCACTGATACTGCTCAAAAAATTACATTTCTTTCAAAGCTTCCAAGGAATTTAGGAGATCTAATTATGAAAGATCTTGATGTACAAAGTAAAAAGATAGATCAAATTTATTGGGTTGATCTTTTGTTCAGATGTACAAAGAAGGTAAAATATTTATGTTGGCAGAAGAAAGCTCATGATATTACACCAAGCTCAGATGTTTGTAGAGAAGTACTGCCATGGACGCCTTTTAAGAAGAAAAAATCAAAAAAGAAATATGGAAGATTCAAGCCCAAAAAAATCTCAAATCCCAAGAGGCCTTTCAGAAAGTTTAAATTTCTAAAAAAGAGAAATAAACCAAGAAACAACAATTGTTGTTTTATTTGCAAACAAGAGTTTCATTTCGCAAGAAAATGTCCGAATAGTTCCTCAAGCAAATTAAAACCCTGTTCTGAAATAGAGGAATTTAAAGATGATTGAGGAATTTAAAGATGATTGGTCTATTGTTTGCTCAGAAGATGATGTATCTTATGTATATATTTTAACAAATGCCTTAGAAGAAGAAAATGATGAAATTGTTCAAAAAATGAATATTTGTAAATATTGTTCTGATGATGATTCTTTTGAGGAAGAAGAAATGCATTATAGTGACGAATATGAAGACAGTGAAACAGAGGTCACTGAAGAAACTGAAGACAATTGAGAAGAAGACAATGCCTCAGAAGTTTTGCAGCAAACACCAAAAGAAAAAGGTAAGCGGCCAGTAACACCTTTAAAAGAGTTAAATTCTTTTTGCCCATATAAAAAGGGTATTGCTGCCTCTACAGCTTTAGTTGTTCTAGAGTATGATAGAATTGAAGAACAAAACCCTTTGAAAAAGATAGTCAAGACAAACAGGCTGATCTATATTCCAATCGAGGTTCAGGTTAAAGGTGAATGGATTAATGTTGATGCCTTTGTTGACACTGGTGGATCCAATAACCTTGCTAGACCATCTTTATTCAAACCTCTCTGGAAACCACTGCAGAACATCTTAGTGTCTGAAATAGTTGGTGGCTTTGTCAAATTAACAGATTATGTTGATAATATTCCTTTAAAAATTGCGGGGAATGTTATAAAAATTTCTGCCATCCAACATTACGACCCATCTACAAGCTTGATGCTAGGAATGCCTTTAATTAATCCAGTGCTTCCTGTGACTAACAACAAAGATAAGCTAATAATAAATCTAAAGAAAAAAGCTATTTATGTGCCAAGACTATTAATTGCAAATTCAGAAGCCAAAAAGGAAAATAGTCAGAAGAAAGCAGGAGCAAGAAAACCACAAAAGGACTCTAACAACTGGCAAGAAGTGTTACAAATATATGAAGAAAGAGTAGAGTCTAAAAATAAACAAAACACATGTACAGATGTGAATTGGTCAAAAGAGCAGAGTTCTATCCATAAAAGATTGCTAAAAAGTTGTTCATATAGTCCTCAACAATTCTTAGAGGTAGAAACCCCCAAACAAGAGATAATAACTCTACATGATAATGGAGTCAAAGGAAAATTTATTCCTTGCACTCCTAATGATGAACAGGAGGTTAGAAAACAGATAAATGAATTGTTGAACTTAAGGTTATTCGAACCAAGCACTTCCCACTGTTCCTGTTCAGCATTCCTTGTGAGAAACCATTCAGAGATTGTTCAAGGGAAAGCCAGGATGGTTATAAACTATAAACCTGTGAATGCAATCACCCAAAGTTTCCATTATCCTTTGCCAAGGTCAGAAACAATAATGCAAAAGATCCAGAACAACAAGATTTTTAGCAAATTTGACATGAACTCTGGATACTACCAAATCCAAATAGAAGAAGCAAATCGGCATAAGACTGCCTTCACTTGTCCAACTGGTTTTTACCAATGGAAGGTAGTACCGTTTGGATTAAAGAATGCCCTTGCATTCTTTCAAAGGAGAATGGATTATATTTTGGTAAATATGATTTTATAGTCACTTATATAGATGACATTCTTGTACATAGTCTAGATGTAAAGACCCATTTGCAGCATTTAGAAATTTTTCTAAAAGAAGTACAAAGTCATGGTATTGTTTTATCCAACAAGAAAATGGTTCTCTTTCAAGAAAGTATAGATTTTCTGGGGATTAATGTAGTAAATGGACATATACAAATGCAACCCCATGTTTTGACGAAATTGTCTCAATTTCTTGATGAACTACCAGATACCAAGTCTATCCAAAGATTTCTAGGTGTGTTGAATTATATTCATAAATATATTCCAAAATTGTCTGTTAAAACAGCTCCAATAAGGCAACACTTGAAAGGAGGATGGTCACAAGAAGCTACTGCAACAATAAAAGCTTTGCAATCAGAATGTCAACAACTACCAAAATTACAACTTCCAAGAGATGGCCTTCTGATCTTACAGACAGATGCTTCCGACATTTTTTGGGGAGCTGTCCTTTTTGAAAAACGGGAGGATGAAGAAGAAAAACTATGTGCTTATGCCTCTGGTGAGTTTTCTCCACACCAGAAAAATTATTCATTGCTGAGAAAGAAACGTTAGCCATATTTAATGGAATTCAACATTTTGAATTATATTTAGCACCAGTAAAGTTTTTAATCAGAACAAACTCAATGAATTTCAAGTATTTCCTATCTACAAAAATATCAAGGCAGCTGGCATGAAGAAGATTGCTTTCATGGCAGATATGGTTTCAACAGTTTGAGCTTGACATCGAATGGGTACTAGGTATCTCCAATTATCTAGCTAATTCTTTAACCAAAAATATGAACAAAGGATTATTTACAATTCCGGGAAAAGATTCAACAGAGATGATGATTTCAGCACATTTGTATATAGATTCAAGATTTTTGAAAGTCATCTTGGTCCTCTAACAGAAGAGATAAAGAAAATTGTAGGGCTAAGATTAAGACGAAATCAATGGATTCAAAAATTCCAGGCTTGGCAATCAAAGAATGTGGACATAAATCTAGGTTTGGATGCTGAATTGGTAAAGGTCTATCCTCTACCCAATATGAAAGTTAAAATTTATTTCAAATACCTAGATGATATTTGGTCAAGCCAGTACACAGATTAAGTGTTTTGGATCCTAAAAGTCTTGAATTATTATTAACTGATAGGGGGAATAGATCTTTCATTTGGCATATTTACTGGAGCAAAAATTTTGGACTTAGCCATCCAAGTTCATGATAACGTGGAAAGATATCTCTTGTCTTTAAGAATTCCAGACATATTTGATGAGCTGGAAGCATCATTTCTACAGAGGTTTGATGAAAACTATGCAGCCAATGATACCTTTCCTCAATATGAGATATTTGAAAATTTCTTTGATTGGGAGATTAGAGAAGGTTTTTGCAAAAAGCAACAGACAATTAGGACTTCTTAGTGTGTTCAAAGAACGCTACAATATTTAAGAACTTTTTCATCGCCTTGGGACTATCATAGTTTAAGATTGAGAGAAAGCCTTTCGCCCAATCCTTTTTCTCAAGTTTTCTGTCATGGAGAAATGGGAATTACTAATGCTACAGATAACAGAGAACTTGTTAAACAGATAACTCTTTGGTTCAAACAGTTTAGCAAATTAAAACTGATAGAAAAAAGACAGATTTTACAAAAAATTGATGAACTACAAGGAGAATCAAAGGTTTTGAGATTTGTAATTAATCAAAAGGCACTTATCATGATAAGTGTAGTGTCTGAAAATTGGAATAATGATGTAGTTCATATTGTCAGCATGATGCTGGCTAATAGAATCTGCTCTTCTATAATTTTTTGAACTAGGTTGGCAAGCAAAAACTTTAATAAATGAAAATTTGTCGACTTTGGGTACAACATGCAATAGAAACCTCCACAAACATTTTTCAGATTTTTAAGTGGGAGCTACTAGATGGAATTGAGCTTGCTGTTCAGCCTATGCTAGCTTTTGAAAAAGCCTACAAAGATTCCTTTCTTGACATTGAAGTAAATCCTATTTCTTTTATGGATAGATGGACAAAGAAAGATTTGATGTTCACGCCACAACAAGGAAATCTTCATACGATAAAGGTAAACAGAGAAATCCGACAATCTTCAACAGGAAAAGCATCTTCAAAAGGTAAAGGAATAGTGGCAGCACTTGGAAAAGAAAAAGAAAAAGTTGAAGATACCTTCTTTCCGGACACGTACCAAGATGCGCAGGACCCAGACAACATCAATTGGGAAGAAGAATACTCAAAGATGATGGATACTGATTACCTTAAAGTTTTGGAAAGAACTTCTTTTGAAAGAGAAGAATCTTTAGAGGACGATTATGATAGTGATAGAAGTCCGAAAGGACCCTGGTAGCTTTTACTTTGTACTCGGAAAGAATTGAGTAGACACCGTCGAGATTAGAAATATCCAACAGGACCCTCAATTATTTCCACTTTATGTCTTTTCATTTTAGATAGGATACATTCGTTCGAATGCTATAAAAGAGAGATCATAAACTAAGAAGCCCAGGAGTTGGACAAAATGCTTCTTTGATCTCTATTGTAAAGGTCTCGCCAGTCTTAAACTGTGCAAGCTTTCTCTGTAATTTCTATTTTGAATTAATATTGAAGCCTGTTGGGCCGCCTGTCTGAAGACAGTTCTGTAAAAATTCAAAAGAACTTGGAGATATAAAGAGATGGCATTTTGAAGACCCAGAGGAGAGAGGTCGTGTGCGCTCATATTCTCAATGTGAGGATTTTTAGAATTTTGTTGACCCTTCGTTCGCCTTCGATGTTTCTCAACTGAGTTGTAGAAGTCTTGTTGGTTTTGATACCAATAAAGAGACGAACAAGACATCTGTAACTTACATGAGAAATATCGAAGGCAAATGAAGGGTCAGCAAGTTTTTGAAAATCCTCACTCTGAGAATACGAGTGCAAACGACCTCTCTCCCTTGGGTCTTCAACACGCCATCGCTTTATATCTCCAAGTTCTTTTGGAATTTTACAAAATTGTCCTCAAACAGGTGGCCCAACAGGCTTCAATATTAACTCAAAATAGAAATTACAAAAAACGGCTTGCACAGTTCAAGACTGGCGAGAGCTTTACAATTAGAGATCAAAGAAACACTTTGTCCGACTCGTGGGCTTCTTAGTTTATGATCTCTCTTTTATAGCACTTGAACGAATCTATCCTATCTAAAATGAAAAGACATAAAGTGGAAATAATTGAAGGTCCTGTCGGATCTTTCTAATCTCGACGGTGTCTACTCAATTCTTTCTAAGTACAAAGAAAAAGCTACCAGGGACCTTTCGGACTTCTATCACTATCATAATCGTCCTCTAGAGATTATTCTCTTTCAAAAGTAGTTCTTTCCAACATCTTTAGGTAATCAGTATCCATCATCTTCGAGTATTCTTCTTCCCAATTGATGTTGTCTGGGTCCTGCGCATCTTGGTACATGTCTGGAAAGAAGGTATCTTCAGCATTTTCTTTTCCTTTTTCAAGTGCTGCTACTATTCTTTCACCTTTTGAAGATGCTTTTCCTGTTGAAGTTTGTCTGATTTCTCTATTTACCTTTATCATATGAAGATTTCCTTGTTGTGGAGTGAACATCAAATCTTTCTTTTTCCATCCATCTGTAAAAGAGGTAGGATTTACTTCAATGTCAAGAAAGGAATCTTTGTAGGCTTTTTCAAAGGCTGGCATAGGCTAAACAACAAGCTCAATTCCATCTAGAAGTTCCCACTTAAAAATCTAAAACATGTTTGTGGAGGTTTCTATTGCATGTTGTACCCAAAGTCGGCAATTTTCATTTATCAAAGTTTTTGCTTGCCAACCTAATTCAAAAATTATAGAAAAAGAAACTCTGCTAGAGAGCATCATGCTAACAATATGAACTACATCATTATTTTAATTTCTAGATGCTACACTTATCGTGATAAGTGTTTTTTTATTAATTACAGATTTCAAAACCTTTAGTTCTCCTTGTAGTTCATCAATCTTCTAAAAGATCTACCTCTTTTCTTTCAATTTTAATTTGCTAAACTCCTTGAACCAAAGAGTTATCTGTTTAATAAGTTCTCTGTTGTCTGCAGCATTAGTGGTTCCCATAATTTCATGACAAAAACTTGAGCAAAAGGATTGGACGACGGACTTTCTCTTAATCTTAAATTATGATAGTCCCAAGGCGATGAGAAAGTTAAATATTGTAGTGTTCTTTGAACACACTGAGAGGTCCTGATTGTCTGTTTCTTTCTGCAAAAACCTTCTCTAATTTCCCAATCAGCAAAATTTTCAAATGTCTCATATTGAGGAAATGTATTATTCACTGCATAGTTTTCATCAAACCTTTGTAAAGATGATGCCTCAAGCTCATCAAATATGTCTGGAGTTCTTAACGACAAGAGACACATTTCTATATTATCATGAACTTGGATGGTTTCCAGATCCAAAATCTTTGCTCCAGTAAATATACCCAGGGAAAAATCTACTCCCCCTATCAGCTGATAATAATTCAAGATTTTTAGAATCCAAAACATTTCATCTGTATATTGGCTTGACCAAATATCATCTAGGTATTTAAAATAGATCTTGACTTTCATATTGGGTAAATGATAGACCTTTACCAATTCAGCATCCAAACCTAGAGTTATGCCCACATTCTTTGACTACCAAGCTTGGCATTTTTGAATCCATTGATTTCTTCTTAATCTCAGCCCTACAATTTTCTTTATCTTTTCTGCTAGAGGACCAAGATGACTTTAAAAAATCTTGAATCTATATACAAATGTGCTGAAATCATCATTTTGTTTAATCTTTTCCTGGAATTGTAAATAATGCTTTGTTCATATCTCTGGTTAAAGAATCAGCTAGATAATTGGAGATACCTAGTACCCATTCAATGTCAAACTCAAACTGTTGAAACCATATCTGCCATGAAAGCAGTCTTCTTCGTGCTAGCTGCCTTGATATTTTTGCATATAGGAAATACTTGAAATTCATTGAGTTTGTTCTGATTAAAAACTTTACTGGTGCTAAATATAATTCAAAACGTTGAATTGCATTAAATATGCCTAAAATTTCTTTCTCAGCAATGAAATAATTTTTCTGGTGTGGAGAAAACTCACAAGAGGCATAAGCACACAGTTTTTCTTCTTCATCTTCCCGTTTTTCAAAAAGGACAGCTCCCCAAAAACAGTCAGAAGCATCTGTTTGTAAGATCAGAAGGCCATCTCCTGGAGGTTGTAATTTTGGTAGTTGTTGACATTTTGATTTCAAAGCTTTTACTATTGCAGTAGCTTCTTGTGACCATCCTCCTTTTAAGTGCTGCCTTATTGGAGCTGTTTTAACAGACAGTTTTGGAATATATTTATGAATATAATTCAACACACCTAGAAATCTCTAGATAGACTTGGTATCTGGTAGTTCATCAGGAAATTGAGACAATTTTGTCAAAACATGGGGCTGCATTTGTATCTGTCCATTTGCTACATTAATCCCCAGAAAATCTATACTTTCCTGAAAAAGAACATTTTCTTCTCGGATAAAACAATACCATTACTTTGTACTTCTTTTAGAAAAAATTCTATATGCTGCAAATGGGTCTTTACATTTGGACTATGTATAAGAATGTCATCTATATAAGTGACTATAAAATCATATTTACCAAAAATATAATCCATTCTCCTTTGAAAGAATGCAGGGGCATTTTTTAATCCAAACGGTACTACCTTCCATTGGTAAAAACCAGTTGGACAGGTGAAGGCAGTCTTATGCCGATCTGCTTCTTCTATTTGGATTTGGTAGTATCCAGACTTCATGTTGAATTCGCTGAAAATCTTGTTGTTCTGGATCTTTTGCATTATTGTTTCTGGCCTTGGCAAAGGATAATGGAAACTTTGAGTGACTGCATTCAGAGGTTTATAGTTTATAACCATTATGGCTTTCCCTCGAACAATCTCTGAATGGTTTCTCACAAGGAATGCTGAACAAGAATAGTGGGAAGTGCTTGGTTTGATTAACCTTAGGTTCAACAATTCATTTATCTGTTTTCTAACCTCCGGTTCATCATTAGGAGTGCAAGGAATCAATTTTCCTTTGACTTCATTATCATGTAGAGTTACTATCTCTTGTTTGGGGGTTTCTACCTCCCAGAATTGTTGAGGATTATCTGAACAACTTTTTAGCAATCTTTCATGGATAGAACTCTGCTCTTTTGACCAATTCACATCTGTACATGCCTTTTGTTTATTTTTATACTCTAATCTTTCTTCATATATTTGTAACACTTCTTGCCAGTTGTTAGAGTCCTTTTGTGGTTTTCTTGCTCCTGCTTTCTTCTGACTATTTTCTTTTCTGGCTTCTGAATTTCAATTAATAGTCTTGGCACAAAAATAGCCTTTTTCTTTAGATTTATTATCAGCTTATCTTCGTTGATAGTCACAGGAAGCACTAAATTGATAAAAGGCATTCCTAGCATCAAGTTTGTAGATGGGTTGTAATGTTGGATGGCAGAAATTTTTATAACATTCCCCCAATTTTTAAAGGAATATTACTAGCATAATGTGTTAATTTGACAGAGCCACCAACTATTTCAGACACTAAGATGTTTTGCAGTGGTTTCCAGAGAGGTTTGAATAAAGATGGTCTGGCAAGGTTATTGGATCTACCCCTGTCAACAAAGGCATCAACATTAATCCATTCACCTTTAACCTGAACTTCAACTGGAATATAGATCAGGCTATTTGTTTTGACTATCTTTTTCAAAAGCTTTTGTTCTTCAATTCTATCATACTCTGGAACAACTAAGGTTGTAGAGGCAACAATATCCTTTTTATATGGGCAAAAAGAATTTAACTCTTTTAAAGGTGTTACTGGCTGCTTACCTTTTTCTTTTGGTGTTTGCTGCAAAACTTCTGAGGGGTTGTCTTCTTCTTAATTGTCTTCAGTTTCTTCAGTGACTTCTGTTTCACTATCTTCATATTCGTCATTGTAATGCATTTCTACTTCCTCAAAAGAATCAACATCAGAACAATCTTTACAAATATTCATTTTTTGAACATTTCATCATTTTCTTCTTCTGAGGCATCTGTTAAAATATATACATCAGATACATCATCTTCTGAGCAAACAATAGACCAGTCATCTTTAAATTCCACTATTTCAAAACAGGCTTTTAATTTGCTTGAGGAACTATTTGAACATTTTCTTGCAAAATGACCCTTTCGTTTGCAAATAAAACAACAATTGTTGTTTCTTGGTTTATTTCTCTTTTTTAGAAATTTAAACTTTCTAAAAGGCCACTTGGGATTTGAGATCTTCTTGGGCTTGAATCTTCCATATTTCTTTTTTTATTTTTTCTTCTTAAAAGGCATCCATGGCAGTATTTCTTCTGAGGACCTTGCGGGAGATCACTACAGGTATGCCAGATTTCAGTACTGATCACTTTGATACTTGTAGAGGATGTGCTATGGGCAAGTTTGCCAAATCCCCTTTTCCTTGCAGTGACAGCAGAGCGACTGGGATACTTGATTTGATACATTCTGATGTGAGTGGTCGGATGTCTCATGTTTCCTTGAGTGGATATGAGTATTATGTTTTATTCATTGATGATCACTCCAGGAGGACCTGGATTTATTTCTTGAAGACCAAGAGTGAGGTCTTCAAGCGGTTTCAGGAGTTCAGAGCTCTTTTGGAGACACAGACAGGTCGGAAGATCAAGTCCCTGAGGTCGGACAATGGAGGAGAGTACACCCTTGGAGAGTTTGTTGACTATTGTGCGGAGGCAGGCATTAGGAGGGAGTTCACTGTTCCTTACAACCCCCAGCAGAACGGGGTTGCGGAGAGGAAGAACATATCCATCATAGGGGCTGCCAAAGCCATGTTACATGATCAGGGGTTGCCATTGTTTTTGTGGGCAGAGGCCTGCAACACAGCTGTTTACTTGCAGAACAGGAGTCTGCATCGTGCCTTGGGCACATGACTCCGGAGGAGGCTTTCTCTGGGAAGAAACCTGATATTGGTCATCTTCATATCTTTGGATGCATTACATACTCCTATATACCCAAGGAGAAGAGGACCAAACTAGAGCCCACCGCAGAGAAAGGTATCTTTGTGGGCTACAGTGAGACCTCAAAGGCCTTTCGGATTTACATTCCTGCACAAAGGAGAGTTGTTGTCAGACGGGATGTGAAGTTCGAGGAGGACAGGGCCTTTAGGAGATCACGGGAGTTGGAGTATCTGGATCAGCTAGACCCTCAACAGCAGTTGAGTCAGTCGCAGGGATCCAGTGGGCAGGGATCAGGAGGATCATGAGGTACATCTATGAGGATGTCAGGTCCATCAGTGAGCAGTGGTTCACCGAGCCAGAGGGGTGGTGCTCCGAGCAGGTCAGAGCAGTTCACTAGGGAGTCCACTGATGGACAGTTCACACAGTACCTCAGCTTCTACAGGTTCAGGTGCAGGCATGAGGACAGCAGACAGACAGGCAGGAGTTCAGGCTACTGATGGTGATGAGGAGGAGGAGTTTCATTCTCCTATGGGAGAAGCATGCTCGGGGAAGAGGAAGCCCAAGTGGCTTCAGGACACCTTGAGAGATGCCACATCTGTTGCTGAGCCGAAGAGGCCGGTCAGAGAGAGTAGACCACCTGAGAGATTTGTAGCTATATGGCGATGGTTACCAGCATCCTTAACTCTGAGCCTTCTAGCTATGAGGAGGCAGCTAGCCAGCAGGTCTGGAGAGAGGCCATGCAGGAGGAGTATTCTTCTATCATGAAGAATGATGTTTGGGAGGTGGTGCGAGGCCTGAGGGCAAGTCCGTGGTTACTTCCAGATGGCTTTACAAGGTAAAGCATGCTGCAGATGGCAGCATTGAGAAATTCAAAGCGAGGTTTGTGGCTAGAGGGTTCTCCCAGGTAGAGGGAGTTGATTATGAGGAGACCTTCGCTTCCGTGGCTCGATATACTTCGATTCGCTCCATTATATCGATAGCAGCAGAGATGGGTTGGAAGATCCACCAGATGGATGTGAAGACCGCATTTCTCAATGGCTTCATACAGGAGGAGGTGTACATGAGCAGCCACAGGGCTTTGAGGTGCATGGGAAGGAGTCCCATGTGTGCAGACTGAAGAAGGCCCTTTATGGCCTGAAGCAAGCTCCCAGAGCTTGGTACTCCAGGATAGATACATACTTGCAGGGGATGGGTTTCACAAAGAGTGAAGCAGATCCGAACCTTTACTATATTGTGATAGGTGAGGAGCCTCTCATTCTAGTGTTGTATGTGGATGACTTGATCATTACAGGTGCAGAGGAGACTCATAGAGCACTGCAAGAGAGATCTTGCGACGAAGTTTGAGATGAAGGACATTGGCTTGATGCATTACTTTTTGGGTTTGGGAGTGTGGCAGGAGGAAGGGCATTTCTTCCTGGGGCAGGGGAAGTATATTGTGGACATCCTTAGTAGATTCCACATGGAGGATTGTAGACCCATGTCGACACCAATGATCACCAACTCGAAGAAGCTTCATGCTTCGGATTCCGAGTTGGTGGATCCCACATTGTACAGGCAGCTGATTGGTTCCTTGATGTATTTGGTCAACGCTAGACCAGATATCTGTTTTGCAGTCAACACGATGAGTCAGTTTATGTGTGAGCCTAAGAAGGTTCACTGGGTGGCTGCAAAACACATTTTTGCGGTACTTGCAGGGGACAGTGGATTATGGTCTGGACTACCGGCAGGGAGATGGAGTGAGATTGGTAGGATACACTGATTCTAATTGGGCAGGTTGTGCTTCTGATAGGAAGAGCACTTCAGGGTGCTGTTTTGGGTTGGGTTCGGCAGTAGTATCATGGTTCAGCAATCAGTAGCACTAAGTTCAGCAGAAGCAGAGTATATGGTAGCTAGTCTAGCTAGTTGTGAGGCCATCTGGCTTCGCAAGATGTTGTTTGGCTTATTTGGTCAGCCGTTGAGACCTTCCGTGATCTACTGTGATAATCAGAGTTGCATTAAACTCACGGAGAATCCAGTATTTTATGACAGGTCAAAGCATATCAGGATCAGATATCATTTCATTAGAGACTATGTTTAGAAGGGAGCTGTGAAGCTTGAGTATATTTCCACTGATGAGCAGGTAGCAGACATTCTTACCAAAGCCTTACCACGGGGCAAGCATGTCTACTTCAGAGACAAGATGGGTGTGGTGAGGAACACCTTTCTCGGTAAGAGGGAGTGTTGAAATTTGGTACCGGAGGACAGGTGGTTCCCTTAGGCTTTGATCTTTGGCCTAGGGAAAAGTGTCCAAAAGATTTTAATTTTTCTCCTAAAGTGACTTTATAATTTTTTATAAAGTTAAAATCTAATTTAAAAGTAACTTTAAGTGATAAAGTTACTAAAGTCTAATTTTAAAGTGACTTTAATAAAGTTAATGTAAAATTAGAAAGGAAAAGTGACTTTGGAAATAAATGACTAAGTGGGTCTTTATTAAAGTGGGGTGAGTTAAAAAATAAAAAGTGAGATTTAAATGAGCATTTAATCTCAGCCCTAGATCTCAATCTATTTCAGCCATTGGATTTAGAGGTTACCCAAAAGTCACTTAGGATTAGATTAAAGGAGGAAAAGGAGGCAAAAGGTCATTGATTGTTTCACGAGAAGATTGAGAGAAGGAGAGCAAGAGAGCAAGGGGGATTTCTGGACTAGAAGGAGAAGGAGACAATAGCTTGGCACACATTCCAAGGCAACAGTTGAGCAAATTTGTACAGCTGATTCAGCACACAGTGAAAGGTTGATTTTGGCACGATTTTCTAGAAATCCATATAGCTGGTTTGCACAGAAATCGAGGAGTAGTTTGATGTTTTTTTTTTTTTTTTTATTATTTCTTCTGCATGCAAATCGAGGTCCATACAACGCATTTATTGCAGTCCTTACAACGCATTTAATGCAGGTCATACAACAACATTTAAGGCTGAAAGTGGGCACGAAAATCGAGGAGGTCGTACAACATTTATTGCTGTGAGGCACGGGAAAAGAGATAAGTTGTAAATTTGCATGCTGATTTTTTCTGAATATTTCTCACTATAAAAAAGGCATTTTCAGAAATAAAGAAGAGCTCTCGAACTGGTTTTCCCCAAGAGTTGTAGGGGGTTTTTCCAGGGTCACATTGACCAAAAATCACTGTGTTCAAATGTGTTAAATGACTGTTTGTACCTGCTGATTTTGTTATTTCTTCATTTTCTAGCATTCTGTAAAATTTCCAGAATTTGTTTTTTCAGCAAAAATTTATTTTTTCAGTTGTTGAATGTATGGATATGGGAAAGGGCATTTAACTATATGGGAGAAATAAGGTGAAACTGAAAACTGGGGTTGGAAATGAGAAATTTTTACAGTTGCCACCTTGATGGCCTCTATCTTCGACATCTGGTTACGCTGGAAATAGATGTCCAGCTACTTCACCCAAGACTTTGCCGAACCGTTTGATGAACCATCAAACGTAGGCAAGTGGAATCTACTAGCTGTGCAGTGGGTGTCTCCATCATGATAATGCCGATATCCTCTGTGATGGTCGCGGGGTCTACTATCTCGCTGGAGTTGAACAAAGTCTGTGAATGAGAGAGCATCCCTGAACTCCTGCCCATAGGCCTGGTACTCTACAAAATAATCGCGCATATGACCGGGCTCTGCCTCCTGCTAGGCTCCGGCCCCCGTGTCTGCTCCTAGAAAAGTGGGCATGGTAGAACGTGTAGGGACGTGTGAGGCCATTTGCTGAGTAGTATGACGCTGAGTGGCACCCTGTTCTGGAAAATGGTGGGATGTACCCGATCCCTCACCAACTTGGAAAACCCGTGGGTTCTCACGCTGTCTAGCCTCTACCGCCGTGAATCTCTGCCCCATCACCTCGATTTGCCTCGACAGATCCTGCACTGATTTGAGGAGGATGTCTGCAAATCTCTTCCCGTCCTCATCTGCCATCAGATCCTCCTGCTCTGCGTCCACCACAGGCTCCTCCTGTTCTGTGTTCACCACAAGCTCCTCCCGTTCTGTGTCCACCACCCGAACACAGTCTCCTTCTCCATAGGTATTCTCCAACCTACGCTCAATATCTTTGTATTTCCTACCTCTATAACAAATGTAGGGCTTCTCCCTCGGTGTCATAGACTGCTAGCTACACATGCTGAGCCAGATCTATGCTCTGATACCACTGTAATATCCCCTTTTTAGGAATATCCCTCAAACACAAGCAACTCCAACCAGTATAGGAGAAAAACACACAAGTGGTATAATAGCCGGAAGCTCAAAGAGATAAAAATAACAGTAGTGCAACATACGATAATGTATACATGGAATATAAGCAAATACTCAAGAAATGCAGAGAGAAATGCTAAGCCATTTTATTATACTGAGTAATGGACAGAGTACAAGAGGTGATCAGAAAGATAGCACCTTGACTTGCACAAGGCAAGTGAAGAAATACACTCAAAATGGTAAGGAAATGGCCTCTCTTTGAACTACGTCCAAGTTGCCGGAGAACTGCTGTGTTGTTGCTATTGCTGGAATCAAGTGAGGATTTGAGGCTGTTCCCCTCCTCAGAAAACGCTGAAACTCTGGAATCAGCCTCTGCTCAATAAACCGCAGAAAAGCCCAGAAAGCTTTTCTAAAATAGCTGACCCCCGAAAATCACCCCCTTGAGGATCTACGCTATCCCTCTAGGCTCTGCGTTGCCCCTGAAGAGGATCCCCCACAACGCTGCCAGAGACTCTGCCAAAATCCTCCAATAGGCAAGGGTTGATCCCTTGCTCAATCTCCAAGCTCAAATCCTCCACATAAACCCAATCGGGAACTCCCACCAAAAGAGACTGTGTCCTCCTCTCTCAAGATTGCGCAGTCATCCAAATGCTCAGTTCCTCCTCAACTCCAAATATCGATCCTGCTGCAAAAGATTGATGAAACTACGTTGCCCGAGCAGGCACTCGAAGTCCTCTGGGGCTAAAGGTGAGATCTCCGAACAGAGACACTCGATGCACTAAACAGTGCTGCAGACAGGCTAAACATCGAGCGTGCTCTAAGTCGAAGTGACTAGCTCAAATACAACATAATCGAATGCCAAAATGAGGAGGCTTCTCTATCCTTTATAGCATTGGCCTCTCTCAATCCCTAAGGCACACCTCCTCCAACGTAGCCTCTCTCTTGCCACGTGCTCCTCTCCATTTGCGCTGTCCCTCCAAGTGTCTACGTGGGCCCCCTTTTCTACGTGGTCCTTTGGCCCCCCTTGGCTCCCCTTTTAAGTTACAATGTTGTGCTACTAGGGAGTGACTTTATTCGAAAAGTGAGTTATGTCCCCCTTTACTCACATTTTTATTTATAAATAACTCTAGAAGGCAAAATTGAGCAAAATCGAAAATTCCAATTAGCCACGGCTAATTAGGAATATTACAGAGAACAAGTTGGGAATCAACCGGCTCGGGAGACACAGCGAGGCAATCAATACTTGATCAAGGCTTAGCAAGATTTAGATTTTGATTAGATTTTAAATGATAAATACCAGTGCCTCAAGGAGTCAATGATCCAAGTAAATGATTATCCACTGTTGCTTAGGAAATAATTAATGATTGCCTGAAAATATTTGCCAAACATCTAACATGTAACGAGCATCAAAAAAATTCAAGCAATACTAATTATTTTTATAGATGCACAACATTTAACAGATGCACAATGCTTTAGCAATTAAATTCCAAGAAATGCAAATACCTTGATCAACCACGAAATTCAAAAGCTTACCAATTTCAAAAAATGATTCACCACTTTCAAATAGTTAATCTTCAGATAAAAATTTAAACACATTTAACTATAGAGAAATGGCAAACACTAATACCAAAATAGCTCACTTTTGGATTTTATCCTTGATGAATTCGATTAATCTTAGGAAAACTTTTCGATGGCTAAGCAAGACTAAATGTGACCAAATTGAAAAATATTTAATAATTTTATAAATTTTTTATAGGCCAGAGGCCACATAAAAAATTTAACACCTTTAGATGTGAAAATTTAAACAAATTTTAGTCACATAAAATGAGCTTTTGAGGCCCTTTCTTTTTAATAATTTTTTATGATCTTTTAAATTTAAAATCAAAATCAAAACAAAACAAAGCGAAATAAAAGGAAAAAGAAATAAGATAGAAGCAATTCCCTATTTTATTTTTTTAATTAAAATTAAAACAAACCAATGACCAAAAGAAAAAATACAATCGAATTTGAAGAATGACAAGTCGAAACTATGGAAAATCTAATATAAAATTAAAATTTCAAAAGTCATAGGAAAATTAAAATTAATCAAATGAAACTTAGTCTAAATCTAGACCAACCTAACCTGTATACATAAAAAAAATCAAATTTGTTTTATTGCTTTGCAAGTTTGCGTGAGGAACTTGGTGACGACGGCTGAAGGAGCTCAATGGCATCAACGTTTGGAGATGAGGATGAACGATGGGAGAGGTTAGGAGCTCGAGTGAGGGGAGTGAGGGCGAAGGAGTATGGCTGAGGGTGATGGTTTGAGAGATGCGATGGAATGAATGTAGGTGGACGGAGAACGATAGGGAGGTTGGGATGGACAGCAAAACATGCGGAGGGAGGGTAGCGAGAGAAGCTGGAAGAGGCAGCGCACAGGAGTTGATGCAAGGTAAGGGTTAGTACGCAAATCTGGAGGGGTTGGCCAACTTTTGAAGGTGGAAAGGCCGCGAATCTGAGTGTTGGAGAGCCGCAAAGGTACAAAGAAGAATTGGGATGCGTGCTGGAATGGGCATACAGATAGCAGATCAATGATGAAGGAAGAACGCAGTAAGGGTTTGCAACGATGGAGCGTGTGAAGGATATATGGCTGCCGATTTGCTGCGTAGGGAGCTAAAAATGGGTAGCTGCATGAGGAAGAAGGAGCAAGCAGCGAATTGGGGATGTGTTGGACGGTCATGGCAGCACATAGATGGCAGAAATGCATGGTTTAGAAAGACTGTGGATAGGTAGCAGCTAGGACTATGTGTAGGTAGAGGCAACACACAGATGGAGGGCTTTGACAGGCAGCGTGGAAATGGTAGAGAGGCAAAGACGCAGGTTTGGGCAGCAATGATGGCTTTACATAGCTTGCTTAAAAAAAAGGTTTCGAAAATTTTCCTATAAAAATGAAACCCCAGGCAGCAGCAGACCGGTGGACCAGAAACTTTTAAAATTTTCCAGAAATCTTAATAAAATTTTAAATCGTCTCGCTTCAGATTTGCTTGATGAAAACCCCACAAAAATTTTCCAGATCTGAAATAAATACCCCTGCAAGAGCTGATTCTGAGGCTAGATCATGCCCTCCAAAGCCTAGATCTGGCTTCAAGCAAGAATTCTCCTTCAGTTCTGCAACGTGTGATAACAAAAACAAAACACCCAGAAACAAAATATACAGTGATGAAATTAAAAACCCCAAAAACTCAGTTAAATAATTACAGTAATTACAAGCTAAAAGCTTTAAGTAGCCAGATCTATCATTATGCCACACATTTTTTTTTAAATTTTAAGTTTAATGTGAGGTGATTCAGAGAAAACTCTTCATGCATCAACAATGGAAGTTCTGATGACAAGCCTGGGATTCAATCAAGCTGGGCCCTCCAGAAAATGCTATTTGGGAGTTGGTTGATGATCTCAAAATCAAGAATTTCCTGCACAACTTAATTCAACCATTAACATAGAGAGAGAAAACGACAATAAAATTCAGATCTAATGGAGATACCTGCCATTATATTCAAAATTTAAACTAGCATTCAAACCCTAGTGATCAAGCAAGATACTTGTGCTTAAACCACTCCTTAGAAAGCTACTATCAATGGCTGAAAGGAAATCTATGCATGAATATAAAACATCTTACAACATTTCCACGAAGAGTAACACCAACAGAAATTAACCCCAAAGTCTTTCTTTATTGCACATGAAAAACGATTACAAGAGAGCTTTCACTTAGCACACAACTCCAAGATCAAATGATCTCAACTGAGAACTGACCTCCTATTTAAAGATAAATTCCTCAACGGCTAGTTCGAGTGATCCTTGTCAAAACGATCTCGACCGTTGATGAGGATCAAAATTTCTTTTAATCTCATTTGTCGAAGTTTTTTTTTTTTTTTGTAAGCTGAGGTGGGACTCTTTCTATTACTTTATAGAAAATAGAACAGTACATAGATCCAGAACAAAATAACTCGCTCGCATGGGGAAACCGAGTATTTAAACCATCTAAAGTTTTTAAGAGCCGACCAAAAATAAAGGGTCCAGAGTCGGAAAATCTTAGCAAGATGAACTAAACAGTCCTGATTACTTCTAATCCTACTAATCTGCATAGCAACATTCCCTTTATCTAAAGCATGCAGGAAACTATGATTAGCAAAATTATGTATTTTCCTATACATATCTGATCTCAGACATCTTCAGTTGCAGGTTGCTGGTTTGCTCCTCCGTCTGCGCCCTGGTGATCTCCCTTCAACAGTTGATGTAATTCCTCCAGTTTCTCCTCTTGTCTTTCTAGAGCAATGTGTATGAACCTCAGTTCCCTACGCATCTCTGGACCTCCCTGCGCTATTTCCGCCATTTCAGTAGCAACTTGCTCAAGAGCTTTTGCCAATAACCTTTTCATCACCCAATACATGTGGAGTGATTGCTTGAACAGGGACATTCTGCCCCTAGTGTTACCTGGGTCCTGCAATAGGAATTCCCAATCCTCCATTTCGTCGTCAAATTGGCCTTGTAAAGACTCCTCCTCCAGGTGCTGTATAATTCTTCTGACCTCTGGGTTTGTATTTTGCTGGTAAGCTCTCTCAGCCTGGCGAATTCTCTGTTCTATCGAGCTTCTTGCCTTTTTTCCGGGTGCCGTTTCCTGCTTGGAATTCTCCCCTCTGTCACCTACGTTCCTCCTCTGCCTTTGACCTCTCGTACCGCTCGCGGCTGCTCTAATCCCCGAAGCCCTAACATTTCTCTTTCTGCCGTATCTCCTAACTCGATCCTTCGGAGAGGGAGGCTGATCCCCTTTCGCCTGCTGGTTCCTAGAACCTGTAACGTTACCCTGGGCTATATATTTCCTGTGAGATTCGCACCAGGGGACAGCGTCTGCAGGGTCGTCTTCAATCTCAAAAATTTCAGTTGAGAGCTCCTCATTTGCAATAGTCTTGCCTTTCCTATCCCTATTCTTTTCAGCTGTGCTCCTCGGCTCCTCCATTACCCTAGATTTCATCCTAGTCTCCATGGTAGCTCGAATAATGCCACGGGTTATGCTCTGGTGCCAGTGGGAAGTACTTCTGCCGCGCTGAATCGTTCCTATCCCGCCCTCTGCGCTCTGAGTTAGGAAAAAGTAGAGCTGTGGCTTTTTCTTGCCTGTCTGTGATTTTATAACATTGCTATCGTCAAAGTACACGCCTGAATCGATATTATACTGCCATCGATTATTATCCGGGATGTTGCCTCTCCTGGCCGACATTCCCGGATTCAAGATTACCGTCAGCAGATCTGACAAGCCGCTCCATCCTCCTCTCTGATCGCATGCATTAATAATTTCACAGTGGGAATGATCCTGAGCTTGCTTCCTCGCATGCCCTCGGTGAGCCGTTCAGTGCATTCCCATCAAATCACTCTTCTGTCCAAACTGGCCTGCATTCATGAATCGGGATCTCCCATCCCCTTCACCTGTCCAACTCATTTCTTCTGACGTTCTCGCGTGTTGCCTGCGCATGATCATCATTAATAATCATTGTCAAATCTAGCCAATCCCTGTTGGCGCCAATCGATTTCCATTGGATGTCTACCATGTTGTCTCGTCCTTTACAGCCCCAATTCGCCAGGAAGTCGGCCGCCCGATTCCCATTTCTCCTAACATGGCAAAAAACTTTGTAATCAATCCTTCTTAGCAAACCTGTTATCTCCTGAAGAATTCTGGCTGTCCTCCAACTGTTTGTTATTTGTTCCCAATCTCTACCATTGCTAAGTTTCTTCAAAATATCAATCGCAATCTGAGAATCACGAACTATTTCCAGGCTGGTATAACCATTTCTGATTGCAATCCTCAGCCCCTGGTGGATTGCCCAAAGTTCCGCCTCATTATTCGTCATTTCCCCGCCCCATTCCACATAAATCCACCTTACCTGTTCCTGACTGTCGCGAAAAATACCTCCGAAACCAGCATTACCCGGATTCCCCTTCGATGCTCCATCGAAGTTTAATTTAATAAAGTTATCTCTGGGATAGATAAAGATGTCAGGACTTTGGATTCGATCATTGTGCCTGCTACTATGTTTCTGAAAAACCATCTCATATTTTAAGTTCAGGCTGTTCAGAATCATTTCCTCTGTGTGGTTCGCTTTCCAATCCTCCTCGTCCCATTTCTCCGCCAATATTGTTTCCCTCATTAAGCTGACCGCCCGTTTCCATATAATTTCCGGAGCCTTGGCTTTGTCCTGAAAGATCCGACGATTCCTTTCTTTCCAGACCATCCATAGAACGAAACCTACAATAAGATCCCAAGCTCTGCTAACAACTTTGCATTGAAATTTCTCCTGATTCCAGTGGAAAATGATTGCGTTGATGTCTCTGAGACCCGTCTCCGGTTTGCCAAATATCTTTCTTATTTCCCTCCATACTTTCTTAGTGAATGAGCAGTTAATTAGGAGATGGGATCTGTTCTCTTCTGCATTGTTACATAGACAGCATCTTGAAGGTCCGCTAAACCCTTTTTTTTGAATTCTGTCCCAGGTTAAAATCTTGTTCTTGGCTACAAGCCATAAGAATAAGGAAACTTTCGGCCACCACTTACTTCCCCATATAGTTTTCCAATCTAGATTCTCCACATCGATAGCCTGTGTCTCAGATAGATAGTAGGCCTCTTTAACAGCGAAAGAACCTTTCATGGAATTCCCCCATCTAAGAATGTCTCTACCCTTGCGGGCTTTAATTTTCCTAGACTCCACCTCCTTCATGTATGCTTCTTGTTGCTCTTGGTTTATATCGCATTCCCATTCACTTAGCTTTGTCCATTTTCTCCATATTCCATCCAGTTCATTCTCTTTCCAATAATCTTTGACATGGTTTCGATTTCCCCCTATTTTTTCCTGTAACTGTTGGATCGATTGAATTTTTCTCATTTTTTCCTTCTACTGCCATTTTTCCTCCCAGAAATTGGCTTCCCCTCCACCTCGGATTTCCCAGAAAATATGGTTTTCAACAATATCTCTGTTCTGTCGGGCTAGGTCTCAGATTGTTGAACCCTTGGGGGTTTCCCTCCGCGTTAAAGTGTCGACTGATGTGTTTGGCATGTTGTATTTGCGTCTCCAAATGACTTTCCACAGATCGTTACCCCCCCTTAGCCAACGCCACCAAAGCTTGGCTCCTAACACCTTATTAAGTCTTTCCGGGTCACGTAATCCCAAACCTCCGTTTTGCTTCCTTTCTGTTAGGTGATTCCAAGAAACAAGGGCCCATTTCTTCTGATGATTTGTTCCTCCCCCAATGAACTTTCTCATGATTTCTCTAATTTTTGAACAGATACCTAAAGGCACTGCCATTATCGACAGGGGATATATGGGAATAGCTTGAAGGACGGATTTCACCAGCACTATCCTCCCTGCCATATTCAGGGTTCTAAAAGCCCAGTTCACAACTATGTTTCTTAGTTTGTCCAAGATTCCTTACCAGTTTTTCAATCTTTTGGAGGTAAAGTCCAGCATATTCCCCAAGTATTTCGTTGGCAACTCTCCTCTTCTGAAGCCCAGCAGTCTTATGAGATGAGTTTTAATCTGTTCCATTGTGTTGAATATAAATACACAAGATTTGTCTCTATTGATCTCCAGCCCGGAGGCTTCTGTAAATAAGTCCAAAATCTTCTTCAGCTGTCTCACTTCTTTCACAGTTGGTTCCCCGAAAAGCATAATATCATCAACAAATTGCTAATGAGTTAGAGGCAACTCATTACCCCATAACTTCAAGCCCTTGATTTTGTTCGCTGCCCGTTCCTTTTTAATGTATCTACCAAGGCCTTCTGCTGCCAATATGAAGAGAAATGGAGATAATGGGTCTCCCTGTCTGATTCCTCTAGACGCATTAAAAGTTTTTGAGGGAGTTCCATTAACGAGTATGGAGAAGATCGGGGATGAAATTAGACTATGAATCCACTTTACCCATCTCCTACAAAAGCCAAAACTTTCCAGAACCTCTCCCAAATATTTCCAGTTCAGTCTATCATAGGCTTTCGACAGGTCTAATTTAATCATCATACCCTTTTGGTTTTTCATTTTTAGAGAGTGGATGACCTCTTGGGTCACTACTAGACCATCAAGGATTTGCCTACCTTCCACAAAACCCGTTTGTTCAGAAGATATTAGCTTATCCAACAGAGGTTTCAATCTTTTAGCAATCAAGGATGTTATTATCTTATATATGACATTGCATAATGCTATAGGTCTAAACCCATTAGCATCTTCTAAGTTATCATTCTTAGGAATCAAAGCATAGAAAGTGGAATTAATAGCGGGCCATACCTTCTGGTTCATCCGGGATTCATTTATCAACTCTAGGATTTCTTTCCCCAGAAAATGCCAGCTCGCTTGAAAGAATTCAATCGTGAAGCCATCTGGGCCTGGAGCAGTACCTTTTTTCATGGATTTAACAATTTCTTCTACCTCCTCTAAATTAGTAGCTCTCATCAAAGCATTATTTTGGTCTTCTGTAACTAATCGGGGGATGGCTGAGCATATTTTCTTTATAGCTTCCGATCTGTCTATTGATGGTTCAGCTAAGATATCTTTGTGATGGTCCACCAGCACCTGTTCAATCCCTTCTTGCTCCACTACTCTCACTCCATTCTGATCTTTGATGGACAATATCCTATTTCTTTGTCTGTGTTGGATCATTGCCTGATGGAAAAATTTAGTGTTTCTTTCCCCTTCCCTTAACCATTTTATTCTTGATTTTTGCCTCCACAACGCTTCTTCTTGTTTCCGCCTTTCCTCTAGTTTTCCAAGAATTATCCCCTCCTCTCTAATGCTTTCCTCTGTCCTACCTTCTATGATTATCTTCTGTTGCAGCGATTCCATTTCCCCTTCCAGTTTTTGTTTTTCCTCCAAAATATTACCGAACTCCTCCTTGTTCCATTTCTTGATTTTCCCTTTCAATTCTTTAAGTTTTAGATGGAATGTATGCATCTTTCCTTTTCCCTGGGCTGAACTCTGTGTCCACCATTCTTCCATCTTCTTAATAAATCCCGGATCTCTTAACCAAAAGGATTCAAATCTGAAGGGTCTCCTTCCACAGTTCCTTTTAATATCTACCTCTAGTTTGATAGGCCAATGATCGGAACCAAGGCAAGGCATGATCTTTGCTTCAATGAAAACATCCTTGTTCATAACAGGTTCAGATACTAAGAAACGATCAAGTCTCGAGGCTATCTGGTTCTTACCTCCCCTCCTATTGTTCTAGGTACAGATTCCGTTGATTGTATGAATATCAACTAATCTTAATTCATCGATCATGTCATTGAACATACTCATGTATTGATCAGCCTTTCTTATCCCCCCCTTTTTCTCCTCGAGGGAACGGATTAGGTTAAAATCACCCCCTATAATCCATGCAGGCTCTAGATAGATTCTACGAATTGCCTTCATTTTTTGCATGAAGTTTTCTTTCTCCCCTAGGGTGGGTGGGCCATAAACCCCTGAAATGACTACTTTTTCATTCGTTCCTACTATTCTACCAATGCCTGTAAGGATACTGGTCATACTAGTCCAACCTTCTAGGATTATGTCATTTGGGTTCCATCAAATAGCAAGTCCTCCCGCAGATCCAATAGCATCTTGGCCCATAACTTCGAATTGAAGCTTATTTTTATTGATTATTTCTTCCAACTGCTGCACTGAAATTTTTGTTTCCTGAAGAATCATAATACTCGGTTTTTCTTTTTTCAATTTCTCTTTCATATATCTCTGTTTTCCTTTGCTATTTAAGCCTCTAATATTCCAGCTGATGACAATCATCTAAAACTTTTGGTAGGAGGGGAAAAATACCTCTGACAGAGGTATCACTTTACCTGAATTAATCAGCGTTTCTCCCACAGTCTGAATGGCTTCACTCAGTGTCTTCCGTCCTCTTTTCCTGCTATTTTTGCCAGAAACGTCCATTCCCATCTGATCATTCTCCTGTTCACTTGCTATGATTAACTGTTTATCCTTGCTCTCCCCTTTTTTTTCCTTGTACTTTTGAAATGCTTCTTTGTACAATTGTTTCTGTTTCTCTGGTATGAATCTGTTATCCAAGTTTTTCCATTCCTGAATTAACTGTTTCATGATTTTTTCCTCCTCCACCTCATTTTCCTTCTGGTTCTCCACTTCCATCTAGGAATGCTCTGACACTATTTCTGACTCTCCCACCACCCTTTCTTCCACTGCTTTCCCCATACTCTGCTCTTTTTCCTTTGTTTCCGTGACTACTTCCATAGGCGTCTTGCCCAGCTCTTCATCATCCCCCAGATTCACTTCATAGTCCTCGTTTTCATTTTGAAGGACATGAAACTTGTTTTGACTTACTGTATTAAGGGGCTTTTCATGCGTCTGAGTCTTGGGACCCTCTTTGCCCCGTTTCTTCCTTCTTGAAACTTGTTGAAAATCCCTGTCTACCTCTCCCATTTCTCCAGCTTCTCTTTGATGTGTTTCTTGGCTTTTATCGAACTCTTCCTCCTTATTCAGCGGACATTGTCTGTATAGATGGCCGTATTCGTGGCACTTACGACATCTGAACGGAATATGTTCATAGTCTATTGGCTGTTTCCAAATATCATCATGGTATTCTAGTTCAATAGATTCTGGAAGAGGCTCAGATATATTCATATATACACAGAGCCTAGCATATGAGTTAAACTTGCCGCGTTTTGTCGCCTCTGCTATTTTAACAAAGCCCCCAATTGTATTTCCAATACCCTCTAAGATTTCGGGGTCCCAAAATTCCTTGGGTAGTCCAAACAATCGAACCCAGATTGGGGCAACCAACATTCTTTCATTTTCCGGGTTGTATCTTTCCTCCCAGTGTTTCATGAACAAACCCACATTATTCATAAAATACGGCCCCTCCTCGAAAACCCTTTCTTTGTCCTCTAGATTTGCAAAGATAGCTGTAAAAAAACCTTTCACCCCCAATTTCAGATCTATATGTCCTTTTGGTCTCCATCTTTGGTGAATCCACCTGTTCAATTCTTTCTCAGTTGGCCAGTACCCTATGAACTTACAAATTAGCGCATGGTCCTTCATGTAGCAGGTGTATTCCTCCGGTTTGTTACAGGGAATGACATATCTGGGATGTTTTTGGGCTCTCGGAAGACATTTCCCGCCCATTCTCTTTTTCCAAAGATTACCCATCACTGGAGCACTGTTTTCCTTCAGATTCCGCTGCGCTCTAGTAGTACTGGTTTCTCCTGCAACAACATTTTTGTAGGAGGGGATCTCTCCCCTCCCCTGCTGGTTTTCCATTTCCTCCTCAGGTCTAGTGTCTGTAATGATAGCCTAATTTCTCTGCTGAAAACCTATCAGAAAAACTGTTTAACTCTAAGATTACCTTAGGCAGACTGGCAACCTTGCTGCCCGCCGTCTGCTGCTCCGCGATGTCTGCCTGTGACGCTCAGGACCTGCATTCCCGCGCCATTAGGGTTCCGCCGTTCCTTCCTTCGCCTCCGGTCGCTTGTAGCCACATTTCTACTCTAATCAAATGGTTATAATGATTTTAAATTACATAGAATTTTTATTTATTTCAAATTGAGGATATTTATATTAGGATTGTAATTGACAAATTAACTACAATATATATAGATATAACGAGAATTAAAGATTATTTATTTATGATATTGGTTTTTATGTTGAAATGTTTGACTGAGTATAGGGAAGGGTTATTAAAAGGAAGGTTATGATGGCTAAAACAAGCGAAAAGAGGATAGGGCACATCTAGGAGAAGGTGGAATTAGAGGTTAGAGTGGGAATCCAATTATCACTAATTTTCCAACCATTATCCTAGTTAAGGTTGTTAGGGTTTTTACCTATTTCGATAGCTTCTTTAAATTTCCTATGGTGATAATGATCCATTTTGGTCACAACACTAGAGTTTTCAATACAAATGTGATGATTATTTTTACTAGAGTGCTCAGCCAAAGCTGAGGTTTTGGAGCGGTTATGCTTAATGTCAACAACATGCTCTTTAATTCTTGTTGAGATTGATCAACCAGTCTCTCCAATGTAGGTTTTCCCACAAGAACAAGGAACCAAATAGACCCCTTTGTGGTATTTAGGATCAATATGATCTTTTATCGATTTTAGGCATCTGTTGATGGTGTTCATGGGTTTGAAGGAGGTTTTTTTGTTATTTTTATTTAAAATGTAAGAAATTTAATCAGTGATACCTAATATGTAGGGCAGGTGGACCTTACCGACACAATCCTCCATAGGGTGTTTGTTTTTAGGATTCTCAGCCTTCTTGAAAGCTTTCATTCCTTTGTGTCTTCTATATCCATTATTTTCAAAAACATCCATGAGATGTTTCTTTTTTGGTTCATAATGAACATGATCAGGAATGCAAATAGCCCTGCTAGCAAGAGCGTTGAGAACCCCCAATTTCTAGGCAGAATGATGATGAGATTCGGCATGAAGGTAATGTTCTGTGTGGCTCTTCTTATGATAGACCTAGTGAGATATAGAGCCATTTTTCTTTCTCTTGATTAGGATGTTAAGAAAGGGAAGGGTGCCATTCTCTTCCACTTCCATTGTAAATTTGATAGAGTTAGATTGACTACTCAGGTGCATCAAGCAAATGTCTAATTTGTCCTTTCCATGAGTCCAAATGATATAAGTATCATAGACAAATTTTTTCCAATGTTTAGGTTTTAATGGGGAAGACTCAATGGATTTGGTTTCAAAATGTTCCATAAACATATTAGCGATTATGGGAGATAGAGGTGATACCATGGCTACACCACAAGTCTGCTCATATATATCATCTTTAAAACTGAAAAAGGTTGTTTTTAGACAAGCTTCTACTCATTTTGAGGTTTCTGGGTCAATGACTTTTTGGATGACCTCCATGGCTTCATCTATGGGAATGTTAGTGTAAAGTGATTCACATCAAAACTCACCAATATGTCCTGTTGGTTTAGTTTTATTTGCTTGATCTCATTAATGAAGTGATTAGAATCTTTGACAAAGGAACTAGTGTTCCCCACCATGGGTTTAAGTTTTTTAGCAAGATATTTCACGAGATTGTAAGTAGGACCACCAATGGTTGACAATGGGTCTTATGGGGATCCCTTCTTTGTGAATTTTAAGGGCTCCATAAATCCTAGGGGCTCAATGAGATTTTTAATGTTGTGTTCTTTGCTTGATTTTATTAGGTTACTGACAACCTTGGAGATATTTCTTATGGGATTATTTTTTATTTTAGTGTAACATCCACTGTTGGTCAGGTGGTCTAGCAACTTCTCATTGTAATCATTTGTGTTCATTATAACAGTCACACCACCTTTGTCAGCTTTCAAGACCACAATATTAGGGTTCTGGTTTAGGGTATTTAGAGAAAGGTATTCCTATTTGGAAATGTTGTTTCTCGGTGGTTTGGCTTTCCTAAGTATAATGGAGCAATCTTGCCTAATAATTTCTTTAATGTTGTCCGGTAAATCCTTAATCTCATATTCAATGTTGCATAGAATATCTTCTTTGGGGATGGCATGAGGGGAAATGGAAAAATTCAAGCCTCTTTCTAATGGACCTAAAGTGACTTTGTTAATCTTGGTGTTGGAAAGATTAATGATATGTTTTCCTATTTTCTCGTCATCCAATGTTGTTGGTTCCTTCTTAAAAACATTGTTTATTGTCCCAGGTTTTGTGGATGTAATCTCGGTCTGAGGTAATTTCTTGTTATCTACCATGGACACATAGTTGGAAATGCATTTGTTTGAGGCCTTGTTGTATGTTCATGGGACATTTTGAAACCAAAACCAATGAGTCTTCCCCATTAAAACCTAAACTTTGGAAAAGATTTGTCGATGATACTTATATCATTTGGCCTCATGGAAACGAGAAATTAGACATTTTCTTGACGCACCTTAATAGTCAATCTAACTCTATCAAATTTACAATGGAAGTGGAAGAGAATGACACCCTTCCCTTTCTTGACATCCTAATCAAGAGAAACCAAGATGGCTCTATATCTCACCAGGTCTATCGTAAGAAAACACACATAGAACATTACGTTCATGCCGAATCTCACCATCATCCTGCCCAGAAATTGGGGGTTCTCAACACTCTTGCTACGAGGGCTATTCGCATTTTTTATCATGATAATTTTGAACAAGTAAAGAAACATCTCATGGATTTTTTTGAAAAGAATGGATATAAAAGACACCAAGGAATGAAAGCTTTGAAGAAGGCCGAGAATCCTGAAAAAAACAACCTATGGAGGATTGTGCCGGTAAGGTCGAAGTGCCCTACATATTAGGTACCACTGATAAAATTCTTACATTTTAAAGAAAAATAACAAAAAAACCTCCTTCAAACCCATGAACACCATCAACAGAAGCCTAAAATTGGTAAAAGGTCCTGTTAATCCTAAATACCACAAAGGGGTCTATTTGGTTCCTTATTCTTGTGGGAAAACCTACATTGGAGAGACTGGTCAATCAATCTCAACAAGAATTCAAGAGCATGTTGCTAACATTAAGCATAACCGCTCCAAAACCTCAGCTTTGGCTGAGCACTCTAGTAAAAACAATCATCACATTTGTATTGAAAACTCTAGTGTTGTGGCAAAAATTGATCATTATCACCATAGGAAATTTAGAAATGCTATCGAAATAGGTAAAAACCCTAACAACCTTAACTGGGATAATGGTTGGAAAATTAGTGATAATTGGATTCTCACTCTAACCTTTGATTCCACCTTCTCCTAGATGTGCCCTATCCTCTGTTCGCTTGTTTTAGCCTCCATAACCTTCCTTTTAATAACCCTTCCCTATACTCAGTCAAACATTTCAACATAAGAACCAATATCATAAATAAATAATCTTT
>APFE030184994.1:234193-260968 GCA_000404065.3 Pinus taeda
GTTGTATATCTTGTCGTATATGTAGATGATCTTTTAATGACAGGGAACAATGAAAGTTATATTGCATCCATAAAGAAAGAATTAGGAAAAAGCTTTGAAATGATTGATTTGGGCTATGTTCAGTACTATCTTGGCATTGAAGTAACCCAACATCCAAAATCCATATTTCTTTCTCAAAAGAAATACATTGGAGATTTGTTAAACAGATTTGGCATGACAGAGTGCAATCCTCTTTCTACTCCAATGGAACAAAACTTAAAGCTCACATCTATTGAAGGAAAAGAATTTGAGGATGCAACAAAGTATAGACAGCTTGTAAGAAGTCTCAACTACCTAACTACTACCAGACCAGACATTTCGTTTGTTGTTGGAATCCTCTCCAGGTTTATGCAAAAGCCTTGTGAGAGACATTGGTTTGCTGCAAAAAGAGTTCTAAGGTACTTGAAGGAAACTCAAGAATTTGAAATCAAGTATACACAGGTGGACGACTTCAGTTTGATTGGATACTCTGATTCAGACTTCGATGGAGACAAAGAAACTGGGGTATCAATTTCAGGATATGCTATGAGTCTTGGATTAGGAGCTGTCTCCTGGAGATCATGCAAACAATCAGTCCCAACAGATTCCACAATAGAAGCAGAATACGTGGTAGCAGCTGAAACAACAAAAGAAATTGTGTGGCTCAGGAAAATTCTTGAAGATTTGCAGGTAAAACAAGTAGAATCAACTCCACTCATGATTGACAATACCTCTGTAATAAAGTTGGCCAAGAACCCAAAGTTCCATGATCGAACGAAGCACATCAATACTAAATATCATCTGATTCGACATCATGTTGAGGCCGAAGAACAATCCATCTCGTCATTGTTCCACAAATGAGCAAATTGCAGACATCTTCACCAAAGCGCTTGGAAGAGAAAAGCTTGAACGATTTAGAATGATGCTTGGACTCACCAACATCCCTTCAGATTAGGGGGGAATGTTGACACCTAATCCTTGTGATTGGGTGAATTTATGTAAATAAATAAATAGGAAATATGAAGAGTCATCAAGAGACGAACTGAACAGTCTCTCCCTCATGTATATATAATGAAGACCTACCTGATGGAATAGAACAGTCGAATCATATTTGCTTTATGGAGTTACTGCCTGGCCTGACATTTTGTTTTTTTGCTTTTAAACATTGTTTTTGTATTTTTTCATTGTTTTTCGTTGGGTAACTTGGTATGACTATAGGCACTAATTTTTTCTTTTCATTGTTTTTAAACATTGTTTATGTTTTTTTTCATTGTTTTTGGTTGAGTAACTTGGGTTTTCATTGTACAATGTAAAAATTAAAAATTAAAATACTAAATTGTAAATTTGTAACTTGTAAATACTAAATTGTAATCTTTATTTTCCCATAGGTTCACAACTTCACCGAAACACCATTCAAGTTTGCAACTTCAAAGTTCAAAAACAAACATGCCAAGGAAATTGGATCCTTTTTGGGAATATGGTGAACCTAAAGCTCCGAATGATAGACTAAACTTGACTTGCAAGTTGTGTGGCCACCTTATGTCCGGGGGGGTGTATAGGTTGAAGTATCACCTTGCACAAATCCCTGGAAATGATGTGGGGCCTTGTTCAAATACAAATCTTGAACTCATCCAAAGAGCCATGAAAGCATTGTAAGTTTTAGACCAGAGTAGAGAGACCAAAGAAGAAATCAAAAGGCAACTAAAAAACTCAGTTGAAGCAAGTGGCACTAGTTCTACTGCACCATCAACCAATCCGGTAGCTGCCACATCATTTTTTGTTCTTCGAACCATACCTGGTTCACAGCCATCTATCAGTTCAATGCTAAAAAGAACCGAGAAAGAACAAGCTGACAAGTTGCTGGCAAAATTTCTCCTCTGGAGTGATATTCCTTTTAGCATTGTAAGGAATAATCCATTTTTCCAACCTGTTGTTGATGCTATTGCAATACAAGCTGACAAGTTGGTGGCAAAATTTCTCCTCTAGAGTGATATTCCCATTAGCGTTGTAAGGAATAATCCATTTTTCCAACCTGCTGTTGATGCTATTGCAAGTGTTGGCCCAGGGCACAAAATCCCTTCTTATCATGATTTCGGAGGCCGGATTTTTCAAAATGAAAAGCTTGACTGCACCCAAAGATTGGAGGATTTTAAGGCATCATGGGCACAGACAGGATGCACTGTTATGTCAAATGGTTGGATTGACCGAAAGGGGAGAACTCTTATAAAATTCTTGGTTAGTTGTCCCAAGGGGACTATGTTTATCAAATCTGTTGATGCATCTGCACAAATCAAAGATGCAAGAACTTTATGTGATTTGCTAGATGTGTTTATTTTGGAGGTGGGTGCAGAAAATGTTGTCCAAGTCATAACGGACAATGCTGCAAATTATGTTGCTGCTGGCAGGATGCTTATGGACAGGCATCCTAATTTATTTTGGACACCTTGTGCTGCACACTGTATTGATTTGATATTGGAGGACATAGGGAAAATTCCCTTTGTCAAAGATATTGTTGATTCATCCAAAAGCATTACAAAATTTATATATAACCATACATCTGTGCTTAGCTTGATGAGAACATTCACCAACAACAAAGAGTTGGTGTGCCCTGCTATTACATGGTTTGCCACCAGTTTCATATCTCTTCAACCCCTCTTGAATTCGATGTGGGATGTGAAGAGAATGTTTCTTTCAGAGGAGTGGCGTGCTTTGCCAATGAACTGCAAACCAAAGGGAGAGGCCGTATGCAGACTAGTTTCATACCAGGAAGACTTCTGGGCGGGAGTGCAGGAGGCGTGCGCCGTTACTGAACCTTTAGTAAAGGTTCTTCGGTTGGTTGATGGTGAGAAACCCGCAATGGGCTATTTGTATGAGGCCATGGACAAGGCCAAAGAAGCCATTCGGGCCTACTATGATGATAAGGGAGATGATGGGTTTCAGAGACAACTCCTCTTATGGGGAGTGATTAATGAGCGATGGAACAACACACTCCATCGTTCCATTCATGCTATTGGGCTTTTCCTGAACCCTGCATTTTTTTACGCATGTGGATTTGTATTTGATACTAAAATCATGGATGGATTCTTATCTTGTGTCCAAAAGATGGTGCGATCTCCAGAACAACGTATAGAGATCTCTAAAGAAATTGAAACATATAGGATGGCAGGTAACACATTTGGCTTTGAGATGGCTGTCATTGATAGGACGATTAAAATGCCAGGTATTTTTTAGTTTGTAACTTTGTTTCAAATTTCATTGTCTCTTCAAATTCCATTTTTTCTATGTTTATTTAAAATTTTATTTGTAATTTTGTTGTAGATGCATGGTGGAGAATGTATGGTGACAGGGTACCCCTTCTGCAAAAGCTTGCCATTTGCATCCTCAGGCAAACATGTAGCTCCTCAGGATGTGAGCGCAACTGAGTGTATTTGAAAAAATACACAACAAGAAGCGCAACAGGTTAACACTTAAACATTTAAAATATTGCAGATTTCCAAAAAAAAAATTGAATTCATTAAACAATATATATATATATATATATATATATATATATATATATATATATTAATTATTTAATTATTATTTCATTGATCTTTTTGTACAGTTGGGGTCTCAGTGACTTAATGACATGGTCTACGTCTACTACAATCTTCGATTGTGGGTAAGGTAACTTGAGAGGACACCTGATGTGGAGGCCTCTCATTAGATGGGATTGACACAACTGTTGCATGGAGGGTTGAGGTTGAGAGGCCTCTCATGGAGTTTGTTGATGATTGGTTAGTGCATGATGTAGTGGAGGGGGAGGAGGCGGAGGAGGAGGAGGAGGAAGAGGAGGAGGAGGAACAAGAGGAGGAGGTGACACCACCTGCCCGAGCTACCCCTGCCACCAGTAGAGGACGTGGTTTACCTCCTATAACTCCTACTTCTAGTTCTTCAGCTTCTAGAGCACATCAGACTCCACTGCCATCTCCACCAGCACAGCCACCAGCGTCTACATCTAGAGGGAAAGGGAAAGCTGTGGCATTTTCTTGCAAGAGGGGTAGAGGAAATCAATAGGATTAGACTTTAGTTATTTTCTTCATTTTATTGTATATGACATTATGACATGATGAGAGACGTTATTATATTTTCTGTTGATATTTTGAAACTAAGTTGGGACTCAGGAGTCAGGACTTACTATTTAGGACATGATTCAATGTTATGTGTGATTTTAGCACTAGAAATGATCTTAAACATCTTATATATTAGTTCTTTTATCATATTTATGTGTCAATGTATTTATTTTATGTTGTAGATGGTATAGATCTTAAAAAAACTGGAAAAAAAAAAAAAAAAAAAAAAATTTAAAAATTAAAAAAAGATTAAAAAAAATGAATATTTTTGTACCAAACGATTATTTCCCGATAATTACGGTTTTTTCAGATTTTTTCCTCGCGCTGATATTATCTCGATAACGATTAATGCAACATTGCCTAAAACCCTAACAAAAACCAGCTAAATAATTATAGTAATTACAAATTAAAGGCTCTAAATAGCCAGATTTGTCAGTAATCCACAAAAATATTTTCAGAATTTTAGATCTACTATGAGATACTTCAGAAAACCTCTCATGCATTCAAAAGATAAATTTAAATGATAAACCCAGGATCAAAACTGGCTAGGCTCTTCAAGAAAATGATTTTCGGGAGTTCGTTGGTTTAGCTGAGAACTTTCCCAAACACCCGTTGATCTTCACAATCTAGATTTGCTGCACAACTCACTTCAACTATCAATAAAGAGGGAAAAAACAGTACTAAAATCCAAATCCAATGGGATACCTGCCATTATTTTCAGCAATTCTATTACCATTCAACCCCTGGTGAGTAAACAAGATACCTTTGTTCAACGTCACTCTTCATCAAGCTATTACCAATGGTTGAAATTAAATTTATGCAGAAAAATGAAACATTTTACAACATTTCAGAAGAGTAACACCAACAAGATTTCAACCCTAAAGTCTTTCTTTATTGCATATAGAAAATGACTACAAGAGAGCTTTCTTCAGCATAAGATTCACAGATAGAATGATCTCAGATGACCCCTGACACCCTATTTAAAGGAAAACTTCCCAACGGCTAATTCGAGTGATTCATGTCAGAATGATCTTGACCGTCCATGAGGATCAAAAGCCCTTTTAATCTCATCCGTCGAAATTTTTAAATGCATTAAAGATTTAAATTTTGCATTCATTTCCTCAAAACTTTTGACTTATTATTATTTTATTTCATTTTTTATTTATTTTATTTTATTTTATTTTTTATTTTTTAATTATTTTTTAATTTTTTAATTTTATTATTTTTTATATTTTATTGGACCCTCGAACTTAGCGTTTGGAAAAAACATCTAGGACCTAGGACTCATGAGGGGATAAAACATTTTCTAACCCTCAAGACACTTTACATCATGACTTTTACAATTTTACATCTCAAGGGGGAAAACCCATTTGACATAGACCCTCATAGACCACCAAGTTCTTGACACAAATATAATCTAGCAGATCAAGTAATTTGTAATAACCTAACCAAATAATTAGGATTGTTTCCAAATTACTTTTACATAGACTCGAAGCACACTAGGATTCCCCTAAGATTCTAATGACAAAATCCATTCCGGCTTTGGGGTTAGGCTGAAAGAAAACTCTACCGATCATGGATCGGTGAAACAAAAAACCTTCCGGAACGTAGATTATCACTAGAAAATAGATTTGCTTAGGCAATTTACATACATGACTCAGATCTGCTAAGATTATTTACAATTTACACATGCAGATTGGGTTTACAACATAATATGATCGGGTTGAAGATGATAGTCGAATGGAATGGACATATCGATCAAGCGCTATCCCTTTTGCGAAAAAGGGGGTGTACTGCTATGGGTAGTTGACAGGTAGTGGTCAACATCTCACTCTACTTGGGGACACGTTGCTGCATTGTAGGAATGTGAGAATCCAGAATCTGCAACCACGCAACACACAACAAAACATAAGTAGCGTCCATCCAAAATCATCATATAACATTAAGCACAGGAAAGATATAAGCTCTTCATTTATTAACTATCTAGTAACATGAAAAATAAATCTAATCCTAAAACAGAAATGAAAATTCTGAAAAAACAAGGAGTAGGGTTAGAAATACAGAGGATATCCCATGGCATCAGATGTGTTCAATATGGTGTATACTGAGCATTTGCTTGCTTTCAGGCAAATCTGTTGGCTGCTTGTTGAATGTGCCATGTCCCATTCTGCATACAGTAGGACTTTCTCCTATCCAAAAATAAAGTTGCTTGTGGCCATTTGATGCATCAAACCTTCTTCTCATTCTCTTTCTTTTGCATTTCTTCTTCGTGGCAGGCTGTATCATTGATGATGTGGAACAATCTACTTCAAAACCCTTAGATGAAGTATGTAAGATATGTGTGACATGTCTTTCTTCATTTTGCATGTGATCTTTTATCATTTTTAATTTTATCTGGATCACCTTCAATTAACCACTTTTCAATCGAACCAATGACCTCCTCATAATAAGATGGAGTTTGTTGCAGCAGATAAGGAGGCTTTTGATCTATCGACGTTTCCTGGTTTCTTTCATCCTCTGACAGCTGTTGAAATTTCTGTACTTGTATTGTAATGGCATCTATCTGGCTAGAGCGTTCAACTTTCATAGTACTGATTTCCCTGGGATGGTCTCCTTCCATGGTTAATAACTTATTCTGAAGACATATCTAATTAGCTTCCATGGTCATCATTTTTTACTTTAAGCCTGATAACTTGCTTTGCATAAAACTAATTTCCCTGTCATGATTAGTTTTCATGGTCTCAATTTCCTTAGCATGCTAACTTTGCATGTCGGTTACATGATCAGAGTGTTTAATTTTCATGATTTCCATCTCCTTATCATGTTTTTCTAGGTGGGTGCATAAAGTTCTCATATCATTGGTGTAATTAGTTACAAATTTTTCTTGATTGATCCCCATATTTTTTACCAGCCACATTAGTTCTTCTATAACTTGCTTCTGATTTTCCCTTTCATTGTCGACATTGATTTTATAATTTGTCCCTGCTTTTCCACTATCATGGATTTGATCTGCAATGGTACAAGTGGATGGCACATTCTGATATGAAGAATTGTCTTGAAATCTTTCATCGATAGCTGGACCTTTCATAAGATTACTTTCATTTTGTTGCACAATTTTAGGGGCACAAGACGAGCTATCTTGATAACCATATCTATCTTTAAACGCATTAACAATGTCTTGTAAAGAAGTGAAAGAATCTTCAGGACAATTATTAAACCAATTTAAAGCATCACCCTCTAAAGAAAAGACAAATAGGCGCATTTTGACATCTTCATGATCATACTGAGGAGGTCTACAATATATGATCAGTATACGAGTAAACTTGCCTAGATGCTTTCTAACAACGACTGAATCACCACTTGAGAACAAAAGTAATTTAGAAATGGCCACTTCCGGAATATCATGGAGAACATCAGTAAAATGACATGGGGTAAACATATAATCCTTGATGAATAATGAGGGACCAAATGGATGATAGAAAGAGATCTTTGCTCAAGAAATTCAAGAGATGAAAGAATTGGAGTCGCCACTTGAACAATGAATCTAATTCTAGGATCCAAAAAGCAACCAACAAGCAAATATGAGGGAGGCTTCTTGTCTTGGAAAAAATAAATGAAAAGAAATGGAGTCGCCACCCAAACAAGAAACGAACTGATGAGTAGGTGCTGAAGGTACGATGATATGACAAAAGATAAGGCGATGAAAAGATCAAATGACGCCATAGAATGTTGGTTGTTTGATAGGCTAATGAATGGCGGAAAAGATGAGATGATGCCAAAAAATGTTGTCGTTGCCGGCTCAAATGATAAAGATGATATGAGGAGAATGAATGTCGTTGAAATGCCAGGGACAGAAAAGCTCCTTCCCTGGCAGCGGCGCCAAAAAATGTTGTCGCACAAATTGTCTGGGCAGCGCGACAATGCTCAGACCGGGGGCTGTCACCCTGATCGCCGATCTCTCCGTTTAAGCTGTCTCCCGAGGCTAAGGGGGGTAGACCCTATGGGATAAAAGAAGACCAACTGTGGATCAGTTGGGTTGGGGGACACAGCATGGCAATGTAGCACCTGATTGATTTTAGAAATTAATGTACCAGTGCCTTATGGAGTTAATGGTTAAATGATTATTTATTAAATGTTGCAAAAATATGAACCTTGTAAAACAATCATTTATCGTCAAATATCTCAAGCAATACAAGCTATTCAATAAACTCACAATGCTTTAATAATGACGAACAATTAAATTTCTAAAGATTGAATGCTTTAAATAGCCATGAAATTTTAAAGGCTAACTAGTTATCACTTTCATATAGCTAATCTTCAAATAAACATTTAAGCATGTTTAACTATATAAAAATGATAAATATTAATCCCACATCAAAATTTTAGCCTTAACGGAAAAGATACACCCAGATTGTAAATATGACCAATCTTTAAGCCAAGACTAAATCTGCAAAATATTTCAAAAAAAGAATTATTATTTTTTTTATTTTCAATGGTTAAAATCAAAATCATAAAATAAAATTCTAAAATTAGAATGAAACTAAAAAAGATACACCCAGATTGTAAATATGACCAATCTTTAAGCCAAGACTAAATCTGCAAAATATTTCAAAAAAAGATTTTTTTTTTTTTTTATTTTTTTTTTTTTTTTTATTTATTATTTATTTATTTATTTTTTTATTATTTTTTTAATGGTTAAAATCAAAATCATAAAAATAAAATTCTAAAATTAGAACGAAACTAAAAAAAAAACTTTATATATATATATATATATTTATATATTTATATGTATATTTTTTGATGATTTATTATAAAACTAAACTAAACTAAACTAAAGATTAAAGGTTAAATAAAAAATTTAAAACTTGATCTAATAATATGCAAAAAAGTGAAATTTATAAAATCTAAAATCTAATAAAAAAAATTTAAAAGAAAATCAAATAAAAAAAATTCTAAACTATACGATAGAAACAAAAATCTAAATCTACCCTAACTATCCTATACTAACATATATATATTATCCTAAACTTACACACCGTATCAATCGAATTTTTGTTTGTGTTTAATGTTTGCAGGTACGACGGGCAAGGGAAGAGCAGGACGACGAGTAGAGGGTACAATGGGTTTGCTTGATAGTGCAGGACACAGTGAGGAGCAGGGATGGCAGAAATATGACTGCGTGAAGCTGGATGATGATGAGCTGTTGGGTTGAAGGGGAACTCACTCGTATCTGCAAGAGATGAGGGTGAGCACGTTTTCGCAGGTGGACGGAATGGCAAGGGAGGAGCTGCGCAGGAAAAAAATGGTTGCTACAGCAGGAACGAGCAAGCAACGTATAGGTGATGCGTGATGGAGAGATACGCAGGTGGAATCGAAGGGATATGAGGCAGCTAGAGGAATTGCAGGTTGAGAAGAAGCAGCGATGGAGAGGGATGGATTCACGACGGCAGCAGAAGTGAATGGCAATGACTGCATGGAGAGCAAGGCTAGACAGTGTAATGGGGTTGCAGTTCTGGAACCGGCATCATGGGATGGCCAACGTGCAGGTTTAGGAGCGTATCATAGAGATCCACAGGAAGAGTTGCAGTGGGGATGGTGAGAATGGATGTGGCAAAATAACGTTGCAGCGAGGGGAGGAGAAAGCTGCGTGTGAGAGTTTGAGGGACGTGGGAAAAGAACGGAATAAGGAAGGACTGCATGGAGAAGGTTTGGAGTGGAGGCAGCGTGAATAGGAAAAGCTGAGACAACGATGGCAGGTGGCAGCAGGTTTTGGCAACCGTGCATGAAGAAATTCTCCAGAAAACCTATGAACCCTTATAAAAATTTTCCGAATTTCCAAACCCCTGAACAACATAAATGTACACCTGCAAAAAACTGTTTCTAAAGCAAATATTCTTGCCAGAGCTAATCCTGAGGCCAGATCTTACCCTCCAAGGCCTAGATCTGGTCTCAGGTAAAATGTTTTCTTCCAATCTACAACTTGCAATAACAAAAACCGAACACCTAGAAATAAAATGTGCAAAGAAGAAACCTAAAACCCTAACAAAAACCAGCTAAATAATTACAATAACTACAAATTAAAGGCTCTAAATAGCCAGATTTGTCAGTAATCCATAGAAATATTTTCAGAATTTTAGATCTACTCTGAGATAATTCAGAAAACCTCTCATGCATTCAAAAGATAAATTTAATGATAAACCCAGGATCAAAACTGGCTGGGCTCTTCAAGAAAATGCTTTTTGGGAGTTCGCTGGTTCAGCCGAGAACTTCCCCAAACACCCGTTGATCTTCACAATCTAGATTTCCTGCACAGCTCACTTCAACTATCAATAAAGAGGGAAAAACAGTACTAAAATCCAAATCCAATGGAGATACCTGCCATTATTTTCGGAAATTCTATTACCATTCAAACCCTAGTGAGTAAACAAGATACCTGTGTTCAACATCACTCTTCATCAAGCTATTACCAATGGCTGAAATTAAATTTATGCAGAAAAATGAAACATCTTACAACATTTCAGAAAAGTAACACCAGCAAGATTTCAACCCCAAAGCCTTTCTTTATTGCATATAGAAAATGACTACAAGAGAGCTTTCTTCAGCATAAGACTCACAGATCGAATGATCTCAAATGACCCCTGACACCCTATTTAAAGGAAAATTCCCAACGGCTAGTTTGAGTGATCCATGTCAAAATGTTCTCAACCGTCGATGAGGATCAAAATCTCTTTTAATCTCATCCCTCAAAATTTTTAAATGCATTAAAGATTTAAATTTTGCATTTATTTCCTCAAAACTTATGACTTACTATTATTTTATTTTATTTTTAAAATTTTTATTTATTTTTTAATTTAATTTAATTTATTTTATTTTTTTATTTTTTAATTTGATTATTTTTTATTATTTTTACTGGACCCTCAAACTTAGCCTTTGGGAAAAAACACCTAGGACCTAGGACTTATGAGGGGATAAAATATTTTCTAACCCTCAAGACACTTTACATCGTGACTTTTACAATTTTACATCTCAAGGGGGAAAACCCATTTGACATAGACCCTCATAGACCACCCAGTTCTGCGACACAAATATAATCTAGCAGATCAAGTAATTTGTAATAACCTAACCAAATAATTAGGATTATTTCCAAATTACTTTTACATAGACTCGAAGCACACTAGGATTCCCCTAAGATTCTAATGACAAAATCCATTTCGCCTTTGGGGTTAGGCTAAAGGAAAATTCTGCCGATCATGGATCGGTGAGACAAAAAACCTTCCAGAACGTAGATTATCACTAGAAAATTAGGTTTGCCTAGGCAATTTACATACATGAATCAGATCTGCTAAGATTATTTACAATTTACACATGCAGACTAGGTTTACAACATAATATGATTGGGCTGAAGATGATAGTCGAATGGCACGGACATATCGATCAAGCGCTATCCCTTTTGCGAAAAAAGGGGTGTACTGCTATGGGTAGTTGACACGTAGTGGTCAACAAGTTCTAATGAGAAAATCAAGATGCAATGCATCTTACCCTAACACGCATCTAGTACAATGTTAATGCTAAGTGTAATCATAAAGCTAGTGCAACCAACAAATCATTAGGTCAATATAAATATGCTTTCCTATATGATTACTCATGCAGCAAATCCCAAAGCGAATGTGGGTACAATCACATGGAGGATGTTGTGGGTGGATGGTGGGAAAATATGATCTCCATTAGATGTAGAAGGGACCCTAGGTGAAGGAACATAAGTCAATTTAGGAGTGCAAAGCTTTCCTTCTAAACACAGGATGGACGAATGAATAATTGGCCTCATAAATTCCCTATCAGGATCATTGCTCATAACATTATGCTTTGTGGATGCCAAAAGGTCAGGCTCAGGACACGAAAAGGGACAACAAATTGGTTGCTTAATAGAATAATCATATTCACAATCCCGAGGGTATGTGGGGAAAGAGGGATATATCTAATGGATGGTTCCTCCTCAATATCATACCTAGGGGGAAAGAAGGATCAACAATGATGGTGACATGATGAGAATTGGTCAGGGGAGGGCTTGTGGATACTGTAGTTATGCTATTGGGGGCCTGAAGAAAGCATGGGAAAGCGAGGCATTTTTCAGTGTCATCATTGGTGTCATAAATGCCCCCCCTCCCCATTTCCAATAAACCTTCTTCATACGTGGGAAAACAATGATCCTCCCTTTCAATGGTGTGAGTAAGAATATCATCACCCAGAGAAAAGGGAATCAATTCCAACCTCATTTTTCGGTGTCAGTACCCTAAATTGTTGAATTTTCTAAGTCTATCTATTAGAACATTAATCTATATTCTGCTGGTTTATTTCTTCTACTTGTAAATTCTGAACAAGTTATTTAAAACGTTTAAATACCAAAATAAACACAATATAGTCACAACATCTACAGATCATCAATTGAAAGAAAAAAACACACAAGTGACACCGTTATTTTTGGACAAATGTACCCGGAAAAACCCAATGCAAGAAAACCGGTGCAGCTATTCTGAGGGCTTATTATTATGCGGTATTTCCTTGAGTACATACTACTTGCTGCTACGGGAATAGTGGCATATGATAAATCCATCTGAATGGATCCACCTAGGTCAGATGCAAACTTCCTTGATAAAAACATTCCTCATACATCTGGGATGTCAATAATTGCTATGTCCATGGTGATGCTTTTGTATGGATAGTTAGCCAAGGAAACCTGTAAATCTTTAACCACACCAAGAACTTCAATCTTTTTAGAATCCATTGAGGAAATGTTATGATAAGTTCTTGAGATTCTAAGATTTAACTGATCCATAACTTTCTTAGTCATGACATTCGTTGAAGCCTCGGAGTCCAACATGCAACTATGAAGCAAACGGTCATTAATATCCAAGGTGAGAAAGAAAGGTTGATGATCCTCATTACTCATGTAGCAATTTAAATCCTTAACTTAGTTTTTTCGTCCATAGGATTATTGTCAATCTTATCCTGTTGAGCCATGCCTAAGGCTTTGAAGAAAGCTACCCTCTCAGATGAAATTTTCAGAAGTTCAAGCACTGGGACAAACATCTTAATACTATTAATCCATGCGGCCAAATCTATCTTTAATACTGACTTATACCTTTCAAACGCAACTTGTCTATTCTGACTTTTCTCTTACCTTTCCTTTGATAAGTATAACCCTTCTAGCAATTTCCAGAATTTGTTCCTGAGATGGCTTTTCACCATACATATGCATGATAGGATCTTTTTTGTCACTGAAGTTATTGATGGCAAAGTATGAAGATATCATGTCTGCATGACCTTCCTTAGAAGAATTCCGACTTAAATTATTTATCTATTCACTTGTTCCTTCTTCTAAGAGTTTTCTTGCAAAAGCACGTGCACTTTCTTCATGGAAACTTTCACAAGGTTTGCAAAATGTGATGGGCTGATCAACAACATGAGCTGACTCAAATGGAGTAGGAAGCCTTTAATCATTAGGAGGATTTCTTCTTGGCCATGGATTGTTGTTACGTCTGTTATTATTGTTATGTCTAGGCTGCACATTTTGTACTTGATTTCTTTCCATCTAAATTAGCCTAGATTGCGTGGCACATATTTCCCTAGCATCCTCAATTCTCATTTCTTTAATCATTTGCGTTAACTCCTTAATTGGGTTATGCTCTAGCTCCTTTATTTCTTTTCCTTTATATTTAACCAAACCTCTTTCAAAACTAGGGATCTCTGACTTACTTGAAGCTTTCTTAATTTTTTCTAATTCCTCAGCTACAGTCTAAGCAACCGCTAAAGTGATAGGCTTGGCATGTCTTACCTTATATTGAAGATATTGTTCTAATACTGTCTTGTCAAGTGGCTTGTAATCTTGAGTCATATCCTTTAGAATACCATTAAATCTTTGACTGAACTTTTCAACTATCTCATTTTTCCCTTTTCTTAATAGACTTAAGTTCTTTGACCAATTATTTTCCTTATCTTTTGTCCCCAAATTTATCTTTGAATGCGTCAGTGAGGGCTCGCAAAGAGTCAAAAGCATTATCTAGTTTGTCATGAAACCATTTCAATGCGTCATCTTCTAATCAAAGGACCCACTTCTATTCATGTCATGGGTAAATTATCAGATATAATGCTGGGGAAATCTATACTTGTCAAATATGGGGATCCTGGGAACCCGATTCTGACAGTACAGATTAATGGGGTGGATATCCCAAATGTACTGGTAGATTTGGGGGCAGCGATTAATGATATAACCTTTGCAACTGTGATTACCTTGGGTCTGCGGAACCTTAAACTAACTCCCATCGTCGTAGAATTGGCAGATCGGTTTACTATTAGACCTGTAGGGAAGCTGTAAGATATCACTTTCTCGATAGAATCATGGCAGTACCTAGTTGACCTTTTGGTTTTACATACCCAATCCCTAGCCGATGGGTATCCTTTGATTTAGGACGACCTTGGCTTGCAACCGTAGATGCTTTCGGTCTGGAAACATGGTAATATCCAATGGGGAAGTTACAAAGAACCTTATCCTTTACTGTTGATTTTGGGTAGCATTGGATGTGCTTTAGCCTTGAAATTTGGTGGAGAGGCTAAGGCATAAGAGATCTCTAAGACCCAAAAGATATTTGGAGGAATTCCACCCGGATGTGGAGTTATTGAAATAATTAAATTTTTTAATGGGTTCCTAAGTCTAAACTTAGGAAAATAAAAATATTAATGGGTATTAATAAAGATAAGGGTGAGAAGCTTCTAAGAGGTGAGGTTCAAGTTTGTTTTAATCTTCGTCATTGATTAGAGACTTAATATCGGTTGTTGATTCATCAACAAGAAAAGTATAAGAGAAGACTTGGGGATCATTTGGAGACAGACTGGCAAATACTCAGTATCCCAAGGAAAATCGATTCTCAAAGAGAGAGATCGATTTCAGAGGGAGAGTTGCAGGGTGGAGGAAGTGGAGGGCATCAGCAGCAGTCAGTGACTGAGGAGGAGGTGACGCAGGGACATTGAGAGACAACGCAGAGGGAGATGCAGTCCAGGGGAGACACAACCCTCACGCAGGCTAACGCAGAGGGACGCAAAACCACGCAGAGTGACGCAGTAGTGGCACAGAAGTGGGAGAATGGTCTCCAAGGTGTCATAAAGTTTCAAGGGGCAAGTCTCAGGTGTATTCTCTCAGTTTCTCTGTAAAATCATTCCTTGTAATGCAATTGTTGCTAAATATTAATAAAACCCTCATTTGCTATACCAGTTTTCTCACATTGGGTTTTTTCGGGGACAATTGTCCAAAAACAACTGTGTTGATGTGATTGGTTCTTGTGCATGTATATCGCTGTTATTTTCTCTGTGTAATAATGTGATAACTATAGTAGAATTTATTTTAATGTTTGCTGAAGGGATTTCGTAAATAACTTATTGTGAAGAATAAGTAGGTGAAATAAATCAATTGCTGCAGTAGAATTTCGGGTTAGAAATCATCACATGGTATCAGAGCAAAGATCCGACAACAGGAGAGAAGAATCGGCTATGGTTAGGAGCATGATGCAAGGTATCAACTCAAAGGGACTCATGTAGATTTCCAGAAGAAAGCACACGAGACATGGATCACGATTATTCTATGTTAGCTTCTAGACTGGAAGAAGAAGTCGCTTGCCTAGCAAGCTCTACCTCCTCTGATGTTTGGCATATAGATAGTGGAGCTTCTTGGCATATGACAGGAATTCGAGAGTGTTTTTCAAATTATTAGGAAGAAAGGATGAATTTTCAGATCACCATGGGAAATAAGGCAAAGTGTACCCCTGTAGGAAGAGGTATTGTGGTCTTTCAAACCAAAGCAGGCGAGCGGCTTTGAGCAACCAATGTGCTGCATGTGCGAAGATTGGGGATGAACTTACTCTCCGTATCTCAACTTCAAAACAAGTGCTATGATGTTTTCTTCATTAAGGAGAAAGTATATGTCAAACACCTGAGTTGGAAAAGGAAGGCCCAGATTAGAATCAGAAGTAACAGGTTGTATAGATTACAACTAGAATCTCCAATGGCACTGTTAAGAAGCAATGGAGATAAATATTTGAATGAACGATGGCATAGGAAGATGGGACAATTACACCATGGGGCTCTGAGAATTCTCAGAAAAACAGTATCAGGAGTTCCAGAATTAAGTACCGAACAAGATGGTGTATGCAGAGGGTGCACTCTAGGCAAGTATGCCAAAGCATCGTTCTTCAGAAGTAACAATAGAGCTAAGAGTATTCTAGGATTGATACACATAGACATCTGCGGATCTATGTCCACAAAAGCTATTAGTGGTGCCGCATACTTCATCACCTTCATCCATGACCATTCCAGGAAGGCTTGGATCTACTTTCTGAAAACCAAGGATGAGATTTTTGGTCTATTCAAAGAGTTCAAGGCTCTAATAGAGAATTTGACATGAAAGAAGATAAAAGTGTTGTGCTCAGACAATGGTGGAGAGTATGTTGACAAGGACTTCACTGATTTTTGCGGTAGGGAAGGTATCATAAGGGAGTGGACAACTCCTTACAATCCGGAGTAGAATGGAGTAGAAGAAAGGAAAAACAGGACTATTGTGGAAGCAACTAGGGCAATGTTGGATGATCAGGATATGCCAAAATTCTTGTGGGCAGAAGCATGCAGCACGACAGTTTATGTCTAGAATAGGACTCCACACATAGCATTGGGAAAAATCACTCCGGAAAGGATCTTCACCTGGAAGACACCTGAAGTCAGTCATTTCAGGATATTTGGGAGTTTGGTGTATTGTCGTATACCCGAAGAAAAGAGAAAGAAATTAGATCAAACTGCTGAGAAAGGATATCTTGTGGGATATAGCGAGAATGCTAAGGCATATAGAGTCTATCTTCCGGGGAGTAGGAAGGTAGTAGTTCGGTAGGATGTAAAGTTCATGGAGGGCAGAACTTTTAGGAAATCCTGAGAAATGCCTTCCGAGGAGCAGTCAAAAGACGATACGTTGGTCCAACCGCTTAGACCAGTAGAAACTAGTACCAGCAATTATCCTAAAGTAAAAGCTTTAGAACAGGAGGAATCTTAGGGAGAGGAAGAGCTAATAGATGTACCCACTACCAGTGGAAGAACGAGCTGGGAACTCTGACAGATTCTATGGGATGCAAATGACTTCATTGGTGAACCCAACAATGGTAAAATTGAGTGAAGACAACCAGACAGATATTACGCCTAGTAGCTTAGGTTGGGGAACCCTCTAGTTTTCATGAGGCCATTCAGCATCAAGTATGGGTAGATGCTATGATGGAGGAATACAATTCTATAATGGTCAATGATGTATGGGAAGTCGTACATAGGCCTCAGGACAAGTCAGTGGTAGGGTCGAGATGAATCTACGATGTCAAATATGCTGCAGACGGCAGTGTGGAGAAATATAAAGAGAATTTTGTGGCTAAGGGGTATGCTCAGAAGGAAGGGACAGACTACAAAGAAACCTTCGCCCCAGTAGCCAGGTATACTTCTATTAGAACCATGATATCCCTTGCAGCACAGATGGGGTGGGAGGATTCACCAGATGGATGTCAAGACGGTGTTCTTGAATGGAGTGATAGAAGAAGAAGTATACATTGAACAACTAGAGGGTTTTGACTTTTGAGACACACAGGAAGAAATCTCATGTATGCAGATTAAATAAAGCCTTGTATGGGCTTAAATAAGCACCTAGAGCATGGTACAGTCAAATTGATGGCTACTTGCAGAAGATGGGGTTCGTCAAGAGTGACACAGATCCTAATCTCTACTATCTTGTCATAGAGAATGAGCCTCTAATCTTGGTGTTATATGTGGATGATCTTTTCCTGGAAGGATCATCCAAGCTCATCAAAGACTTCAAGAAGAACCTAGCCACAAAATTCGACATGAAGGATTTGGGACAAATGCATTATTTCCTAGGGTTGGAAGTTTCGCAGCAGAAGGGTGAGATCTTCCTTGGATGAGGGAGATATGCTACAGAGATCTTGAAGAGATTCAGGATGCAGGACTGTAGACCTATGGCTACTCCAGTGATCACCAACTAGAAGAAGATTGATGCATCAAAAGATAAAGACGTTGGTCCCACCTTGTACAGGCAGCTTATAAGGTCCCTGATGTATCTGGTCAAGACCAGGCCAAACATTTGTTACGTTGTCAACACCCTCAGTTAGTTCATGGTGGAACCCAAGAGGGCGCACTAGGCAACAGCCAAACACGTTCTCAGGTATATACAAGGAACAGTTGAGCATGGACTATTGTACACCCAAGGCAATGACATTAGGCTGAGTGGGTTCACTGATGTAGATTGGGCTGGAAGTTCAGTAGATTGGAAAAGTACAACTAGGCACTGTTTCAACATTGGATCAGAAATGACCTCCTGGTGTAGTAGAAAACAAAAATCCATGGCTCTGAGCTCAGCTGAAGCAGAATATATGGCAACTAGCACAGCTTCGTGTGAAGCCATATGGCTTAGGAAATTGCTTGTGAATCTATTCAGGAGAAGTATGGAAGCGACCATAATTTTGTGTGATAATCAAAGTTGCATCAAGCTCTCTGAGAATCTAGTATTTCATGATCAGTCGAAGCACATTGATATTAGGTGTCACTTTGTCCGAGACTGTGTCCAACAAGCGGCAGTATAGTTGAGGTACACCCCTACAGGAGAACAAGAGGCAAACATCCTCACCAACGCTCTAGGAAGAACAAAGTTTGTTTATTTCAGGGAGAAGATGGGGATGGTGAAGAATCCATTTCAGTAGCAGAAATAGATAAGTATCGAGAGTTGCAGTGCAACAGTTAGCAATGGCAGTGCTATGGGCAACATGATGCAGCATGTTGAGAGGGAGTTGCAGTATAGATGTAGTAGTGGCAGTGGCAGTGTCATGGGCAGTAGTACAGTGGATGTGGGGCAGTAGGCCAAGCATCAACACAGAGGACCGATGCAGAGGATCTGTGTGATGCTTCTATGGTGAAGCTTTGCTAGAGCACATTCCTCGCTAAGTGGGACTAGTGATTTTGTGTAGCAGCGGATGTGCTCTAGCCTTGAAATTTGGTGGAGAGGCTAAGGCACAAGAGATCTCCAAGACCCAAAAATTGTTTGGAGAAATTCCACTCAGATGAGGAGTTACTAAAATAATTAATATTTTTAATGGGTTCCTAAGTCTAAACTTAGGAAAATAAAAATATTAATGGGTATTAATAAAGGTAAGGGTGAGAAGCTTATAAGAGATGAGGATCAAGTCTGTTTTAATCTTAGCCATTGATTAGAGACTTAATCTCGGACGTTGATTTATCAACAAGAAAAGTATAAGAGAAGACTTGAGGATCATTTGAAGATAGACCGACAGATACTCAATATCCCAAGGAAAATTGATTCTCAAAGAGAAGATCGATTTCAGAGGGAGAGTTGTAGGGTGGAAGAAGAGGAGGGCATCAACAACAGTCAGAGACTAAGGAAGAGGTGACGTAGGGACATTGAGAGACAACGCAGAGGAAGAAGCGGTCCAAGGGAGACGCAGCCCTCATGCAGGCTGCGCAGAGAGACGCAAAACCACGCAGAGTGATGCAGAAGTGGGAGAAGGGTCTCCAAGGTGTCAGAAAATTTCCAGGGGAATGTCTTAGGTGTATTCTCTCAAATTCTCTGTAAAATTAGTCCTTGTAAAGCAATTGTTGCTAAAGATTAATAAAACCCTCATCTGTTGCACCAGTTTTCCCACATTGGGTTTTTCTGAGGACAATTGTCCAAAAACAATTGTGTTTATGGGATTGGTTCTTGTGCATGTATATCGCTGTTATTTTCTCTGTGTAATTATGTGATAATGGCAATAGAATGTATTTTAATGTTTGCTGAAGGGATTTCGTAAATAACTTATTGTGAAGAATAAGTAGGTGAAATAAATCAGTTGTTGTAGTAGAATTTCAGGTTAGAAATTTTCACATTACCCCCTGCAGAACCAAGTTCATAAAAAAAACTCGGATTTACCTTGATACAAAAGTCTCTACCTACCAAGGAGCCCGAGTCTAAGAATGAAGAAGTTAGACACATCCTTACCATCAGCGAGGCTCTCTGTTTTAAAAATGAATCAGAGGACAATGCCATTAGCACCTTTCTTAGCAGTCCCGACTCCGTTTCTGATTCAACCTGTCAATTGTTAGAAACTATCATGAGCTGCAATGTTCGGAAGATATTGAACCAGAAACAAAACTAGAAAACATTCCTGAAATTGTACCTCGTAATAGTGTTCCTGTGGAAATTGAACCAGGGAAACATTGAATATTAATCCTGACCTTTCACACTCCCAATCCGAACAGTTGTTGAAAGTCCTTCGAGAACATAAAGAAGCCTTTTCTTGGGAGTATACAGATATGAAAGACATTCCTGCTGATTTATGTACTCATCATATATACATTAAAAAGGAATGTTGACCTATTAGGCAGCCACAGAGAAGAATGAATCTTGCCTTAAAAAACATTGTCAAAGATGAATTACAGAAGCTATTAGATGTGGGTTTTATTTATCCAACATCGAACAGTCAATGGGTTTCCCCGCTGGTCATTGTTCCTAAGAAGAATGGAAAGTGGTAGATCTGCATTGATTACAGGGAACTAAACAAAGCAACTCAGAAAGACCATTTTTCCTTGCCCTTTATTGACCAAGTCCTTGATACATTATTTGGGAAGGAGTTTTTCTCCATTCTGGATGGGTTTAGAGGATATAATCAGATACAAATAGCTCCTGAGGATGAGGATAAGACTACCTTCACATGCCCTTGGGGAACCTTTCCCTATCGAGTCCTTCCATTTGGCCTCTGTAACGCACTTGCTACATTTCAAAGGGAAATATTAGGAATTTTCTCTGATCTAGTTAATGATAGTGTTGAGATTTACATGGACAACTTTACCCCATATGGGGATTCCTTTACAAAAGCTTTGAAAAACTTAGAGAAAGTACTTGAAAGATGCAAGCAAACACATGTTTCTCTGAGTATAGTCAAATGTCATATGATGATGAAAGAGGGGATAGTGCTGGGACACTTGCTTTTAGTTGCAGGAATTTGGGTTGATCCTGTGAAGGTAGAAGTAATACTAAAATTTCTTACGCCTAAGACACCAACACAAGTACGCAGCTTTATTGGTTATGTTGGCTATTATAGGCTTTTCATAATTTTTTTTTTCTTTCAAAAATAGCATTCCTTCTTTTTCAATTGCTATCTAAGGATGCAGAATTTGTGTGGATAGATGAATGCGAAGCAACTTTTTTAGAAATCAAAGAACTAGTCTGCAAGGCTCTGATATTACTCAGTCCTGACTGGAAGCTCCTGTACTGATGCTTCTCAAACAACATTAGGGGCAGTTTTGGGGCAATAGGAGGACAAGAAACCGTACGCAATTTACTATGTCAGCAAGAATTTGAGCCCTGCTGAATTAAACTATACGGTAACTGAAAAGGAGTTCTTGGCCGTCATTTATGTTGTTAATAAATTTCGGCATTATATCATAGGGTATCCTACTTTTGTGCACACTGATCATACAACTATCAGGAATCTGATGAACAACCCAGTAACCCCTAGTCACATTACCAGATGGTTACTGTTAATTCAAGAATTTGATATTACCATTGTAGATAAACCAGGGAAAGATAATGTAGTTGCAGATTTCCTGTCTATGATGGATACTAGTGATGAAGGTACACCTGTAGAGGATAGTTTTCCAGATGATCATCTTTTTGCAATTTCTACTCATACTCCGTGGTATGCAGATATTACTAACTATCTTGCTACAGGAAAGGGTGCCCCAACACTTGCCTTATAGAGAACAACGAAGGATTATCCATCATAGTGCTCGTTATTCATGGATAGACGGATATCTCTTTTAAACAGGATTTGACTAGCAAATTCGGCACTGCATAAGTGGTGATGGCATCTATGATGGCCTGAAAGTTGCTCATGATGGCCCTTGTGGGGGAGATTTTGCAAATAAGTGCATAGGCCATAAGGTGTTACAAATGGGATACTATTGGCCATTTATTTTTTGTGATGCAAGGAAATATGTTAGAGTGTGCGATAGTTGCTAGCGGTTGGGTCAGCCTGGTCGGGCAGATGAAATGTCGTTACAGCCCCAATTAGCTCTTGAAGCCTTTGAAAAATGGGCTATCGATTTCATTGGGCCATTTAATCCACCTTCCTAGAAGAAAGTTCACATTCTGGTTTGCACTGATTACGTGACAAAGTAGCTAGAGGCCAAGGCTGTTGTGAAAGCAACAGAACAGGTTGTCTCAGACTTTTTATTTTAAGAAATTCTTGCACGATACGGAGCTCCTAGAGAGATAGTTTCAGATGGAGGGGCACAATTTACATCACAACTGATAGCAGGACTTATGAAAAAGTATGGAATCAAGCATAAGGTAACATCTCCATATCACCCTCAAGTGAATGGTCAACTTGAAAGCACAAACAAGGTACTAGAGAACATTCTTACAAAGACTGTAGCAAACCATTGTCGGAACTGGGCTGAAAAAGCTTCCTGAGGCACTGTGGGTGTATAGAACAACATGGCGAAACACAATAGGGCGTTCATCATACAAGCTTGTCTATGGGAAATCCCCTTTGTTTCCAATGGAATTCGTAATTAAGATGCTCAAGACAACCCTTGAAATAGGTTTAGATCTTTTAGAAGCCCAGAAACACTGACTGGAACAGCTGAATGAGTTGGATGAAATTCGTTTGGTAGTTGTCCAGAATACTACTACAATCCAGCAGGAGAAAACTAAATGGCACAACAAATTCATTAAGAAAAAGGTGTTTCAAAGAGGAGATTAGGCATTACTCTATGATTCTCGGTTCAAGGATTTTAAGAGAAAACTCTGCTCCAGGTGGATGGGACCATATGAAGTTGACACGGTGTTCAATAATGGGACTGTTAGACTTATAACAATTGATGAGGCACATACTCCTTTGATCGTGAATGGACATCGCCTCAGATTATATCACCGTCCAGCTTCAAGAGACTCCTTTATTATATCTCTTTGATAACTCTGGTTTTGAAGTTATTAGTGCAGGGAATTCCTCCTCTGCACATCTGATTTAAAAAAGAAAAAGAAAAAATATCCAATAATATATATATATATATATATGTATATATATATATACGTGTGTGTGTGTGTAATATAATAAAATGTTGTTACTACTCTATCAATATTTTTCTTGCAGGTACCTCACTGGTGTTGTGCCTCCTTCGGTGCTATTACTCTGAGCATGGCAATTTTGTCTAAGTACTTCATCATGTTGTTACTCCTCCGATTCCTCTAAACGCATGGAGAAAGAAAAAGCTTCTCTCCCGATCCTAAAATTTGTTGGGGCAGTTAGGGGCACCAATATCGACACTGCTACTCAACAATCAGTGATGATTGGTGAAAGAATTGAGCAAATTGAAGGGTTGGTGGTCGGAACTACCACACAATAACCAGTGCCGACCAAAGGACAAAATGAAGAATCTATAGTTGGTACTACTTCTACAGAGACCATTCCCAAGCAGACGGAGGAGGATGTTGTTGATCAGACTAACCCTCAAGGGTTAGAAACCATTCCCGAGCTGATGGAAGAGGACATTGCTGATAAGACTAACCCGAAAGGGTTAGAAACCATTCCTGGGCAGATGGAGGAGGATGTTGCTGATCAGACTAACCTGCAAGGGTTAGAAACCATTCTCGATCAAATGGAAGAGGATGTTGTTGAAAAAACTAACCCGCAAGGGCTAGGAACCATTCCTGAACAGATGGAAGAGGACATTCAGGTTGCAGAGCAACTACAAGAAGAGAGAGTCAAGGACACTACCCCACAAGACCCTGCAGTGAATCCAGAGCCGCAAAGGGAAGACGTAGAGGTCCTGGGGCCTAAAGAAGGGGATGGCGGGGTGTTCCCCGAGTCGAGGAACAAACAAAAGAAATCAGAGTAAAACAAGAACCAATTGACGACTTTGTCAATGTCAACTCGCCAGGCCCTGAGCTGGTTGTGAGGCCTTTGGAAGAAGTTGTTGTAAAACAAGAGTTCATCGAGCAATGTGCGAAAGGAGACCCCGTCTTAAGGAAAGATATCAGGCACAATTCAGGGAAAACATGCAGTTGAAATCGGAAATCATTAAGTTGAGAAAACAAGTATGGCGCTTACGAAGGAGAGTGAGGAAGTGCAAGAAAAACACTGCAAAGCCCCGACCTGAAACTGTTTTAGTGGCAGCACAGACTGAAGATAGGCCAACGACTTCAGCAACTACATAGACATAGTCGTTTTTGCATGTGATCGAGACGCGGGAGTTTGTCATGTCTGTAGAAATTCAAAAGTGGCAAGCTACAACAGCTCACTTTCAACGGGGGACCATTTCTTTAAAAGTCCACCGGGAAAGATAAGAGAAGTTCGCGAGCAAGCTGTGAAAACAATGTCCGGCTGCATAGAACAGATAGAGAAGGAAGAATGGAAGTAGGAGAAACAATAGAAGCGAATTGAGGGACTAGAAGAACAAGTGAAGCTATTAAAGGTTGATAAGGAAGAAATGTTTACATTCGCACAACAGGCAATGGGTTGCCGACCCCCTACTCATAGCTATGCCCCGTTCCTCCATGAACAATATCTATTCTTTTGTTTAGAAAGTGTCTGCCAGAATCTCAATCATGAGATGGAAGATTCAATGCAGTTTTTGCGCATCTTGAGATGCCACAATATTTTGGATCAACACTTGATGTGCGAATTGTATATTCATGATTACTTTTTGGGCAATGATCAATCATTTAACCCAGTGCCATATGTAGGAGACATTTAATTGAGAGCCTTTACATCCTACACAGTTAATCAGGTTAAATGGAAGAAGACCTTCGACACATTTGAAAAAAATCAGGCAAATAGGCCACTTGTCATTCGGATGGAGAATTGTTAGTCCGTGAATGTTTATAACAGACACGAAACTCTCTTGGGGATCAAGGGATGAAAAGAACAGATGCTGGAAACCCAGAAATGGTGCATTGGTATATGCACAAAACAAATCTTCACTTGTCAAGAGGAGGCCCGGGACAACTGCCAAAAACGTTGGATGCTCTCGTCATCAGCTGTCAGGATACGAGAGCTTTTTGGGGCCCCCATTTTCCTCAAGCTCTAAACACGGTACCTCGGCACATTGCATGCATGCGGCGTCGTGGCATTCGATGGATGGGTTTGAGGTTTCCATTTGCCATTATCTAGCTGCCAGTCGGTCAGTACATTCCAGCTTACGAGGTAGGCGAGGACTGGTGTGAAAAGAACAAAGTTCCTTCTATAAATTAATTACTCCAAAAGACTTGGAATATCAAGATATCCATTAAGGATATAAATATTATATTAAATATATGTGAATAAGAATAAGGATGAAAATGATAATCTACAATGAGAACAAGCAGCTTGCTTATATATCACGCAAGTGTCTCTTCATGAAGAGTCATGTCTTATTAGACATGCGTCTTCAACCCAATTACTACTTAACTAATAATTAATTATGATTATTATCATTTACATTATATTTATATTATTTATATATTTTATTCGTTACATTGCCTCCTTCCTCAAAGAGCTTTGTCCTCAAAGCTTGTCGATGAAAAAAGGCTTGATCTCCTTTTCGGCTTCGAACGTCTTTCTGTCTTGGAACAGTCATCTTCGTCAATACAAGTCGATATGATCTTCTTAGTGACAAACAGAATTGTCGCACTGAGAAGGGATCAGACCATCCTAGATTAATCTTCTGTATAGTATTCTGATCACTAGAATTTTGTAACGACTTGTCAGCATAAGACGGAATTGATGTTACGTCATTATTCTCTGAAACATTAATTTGTTGTCTATGGTTTGAATGGTCCTGATACACAGCTTGGTTGATTTGTCTATTGTCATGATTTGGATGCCGATATAAAGTTTTTAGATTTTCTTCTGGCGAAGATGTTGTTGAATTGGTTATGGAACATTCACTTGGGATGTCCATTCTCTGAACTGCAACATCTACGTGTCATTTCTTCAACTGACTTGTCTTCTTGAATTGTCATATTCACTGGATCGGTATTCATTCCCTTATTTTCAAATTGAACTGTTGTGACTAGAGATTTCGATACTTCTTCTGGAGTGACTTGTTCCAACTTATCTTTTAATGCTTTCTTATCTTCCTTAAGTTTCTTAGTTTGATTGAGTAGACTTTGATTATGGTTTCTCAGATGTAAAAGTTCTTTGGTTTTTTATTCATCAACCTTTTTTTCAGTTTTTTGAATTTTAAGTTTTTCATCTTTTAGATCTCTGATTTGTTCTAATAAATTTTTATTAAGGTTCTTTAAACGCAAATTTTCCTCTTCTTGTTCTGATAAATGAATGCTGCTTGAGTTCTTTCTTTGAGACTTTAGTCTTCTTTACTTGTGCTAGTAATTTTTCGACGTGGTCCTTGAGACAGAAATTTCTTCGTCTTTTTCCATTATTTCTTTGTAATGCGTATCCACAAGTCCAGCATATTGTTGCTTAAGTATTGTGATTTCTTGTTTCATATCTCTTTGGAATTGTTTTTGTTCATTTCTTAGAGATTCCATTTTTTTTCACTTCTTTTATCTTCCTTTTTT
>APFE030184994.1:262218-281687 GCA_000404065.3 Pinus taeda
GCCAAAGACCTAAAAAATGGAGAACCTCCCAATATGTAGCGAAACGCTTCAATTATGACAACAACGAGGTTGATGATAAGTTGATAGCCAAAGGCCTGGTGATCAGCCAACGTGGCTCCGATACCAAATGAAGCGAACAAAGTTCCTTCTATAAATTAATTACTCCAAAAGACATGGAATATCAAAATATCCATTAAGGATATAAATATTATATTAAATATATGTGAATAAGAATAAGGATGAATTGATTTACAATGAGAACGAGAGGCTTGCTTATATATCACGCAAGTGTCTCTCAGAAGAGTCATGTCTTATTAGACATCCTCTCACCAATTACACTTAACTAATAATAATTATGATTATTATCATTTACATATATTTATATTATTATATATTTTATTCGTTACAAAACCATTCTCGAGCAAATGGAAGAGGATGTTGTTGACAAAACTAACCCGCAAGGGCTAGGAACCATTCCTGAACAGATGGAAGAGGACATTCAGGTGGCAGAGCAACTACAAGAAGAGAGAGTCAAGGACACTACCCCACAAAACCCTGCAGTGAATCCAGAGCCGCAAAGGGAAGACGTAGAGGTCCTGGGGCCTAAAGAAGGGGATGGCGGGGTGTTCCCCGAGTCGAGGAACAAACAAAAGAAATCAGAGTAAAATAAGAACCAATTGACGACTTTGTCAATGTCAACTCGCCAGGCCCTGAGCTAGTTGTGAGGCCTTTGGAAGAAGTTGTTGTAAAACAAGAGTTCATCGAGCAATGTGCGAAAGGAGACCCCGTCTTAAGGAAAGATATCAGGCACAATTCAGGGAAAACATGCAGTTGAAATCAGAAATCATTAAGTTGAGAAAACAAGTATGGCGCTTACGAAGGAGAGTGAGGAAGTGCAAGAAAAACACTGCAAAGCCCCGACCTGAAACTGTTTTAGTGGCAGCACAGACCGAAGATAGGCCAACGACTTCAGCAACTACATAGACATAGTCGTTTTTGCATGTGATCGAGACGCGGGAGTTTGTCATGTCTGTAGAAATTCAAAAGTGGCAAGCTACAACAGCTCACTTTCAACGGGGGACCATTTCTTTAAAAGTCCACCGGGAAAGATAAGAGAAGTTCGCGAGCAAGCTGTGAAAACAATGTCCGGCTGCATAGAACAGATAGAGAAGGAAGAATGGAAGTAGGAGAAACAACAGAAGCGAATTGAGGGACTAGAAGAACAAGTGAAGCTATTAAAGGTTGATAAGGAAGAAATGTTTACATTCGCACAACAGGCAATGGGTTGCCGACCCCCTACTCATAGCTATGCCCCGTTCCTCCATGAACAATATCTATTCTTTTGTTTAGAAAGTGTCCGCCAGAATCTCAATCATGAGATGGAAGATTCAGTGCAGTTTTTGCGCATCTTGAGATGCCACAATATTTTGGATCAACACTTGATGTGCGAATTGTATATTCATGATTACTTTTTGGGCAACGATCAATCATTTAACCTAGTGCCATATGTAGGAGACATTTAATTGAGAGCCTTTACATCCTACACAGTTAATCAGGTTAAATGGAAGAAGACCTTCGACACATTTGAAAAAAATCAAGAAAATAGGCCACTTGTCATTCGGATGGAGAATTGTTAGTTCGTGAATGTTTATAACAGACACGAAACTCTCTTGGGGATCAAGGGATGAAAAGAACAGATGCTGGAAACCCAGAAATGGTGCGTTGATATATGCACAAAACAAATCTTCACTTGTCAAGAGGAGGCCCGGGACAACTGCCAAAAACGTTGGATGCTCTCGTCATCAGCTGTCAGGATACGAGAGCTTTTTGGGGCCCCCAATTTTTCTCAAGCTCTAAACACGGTACCTCGGCACATTGCATGCATGTGGCGTCGTGGCATTCGATGGATGGGTTTGAGGTTTCCATTTGCCATTATCTAGCTGCCAGTCGGTCAGTACATTCCAGCTTACGAGGTAGGCGAGGACTGGTGGAAGGAAGTCACCTAGACGGATGGATATAAGCCTCCAGGAACAAATATGTTTGCAAAATACGATATTGCACAGCTTCACGCTGATAATCGTAGCTCTAACTTAGACTTGCGTAAGCGACGAACTGCATGAGGACATGCATTAAGGCTAATTGGGGGGAGATGTTGGTGGCTAGATTTGCATACTTTTACTCAACCTTTTACCCTATTCTTTTTATCCATTTCACGCCAATAATGGTTAATCGATATCTTAAAACGCACAAGTATACCTCTTGTCATATCTTTATGGATTATTGGTCAATGAAGCATAATTGTAGGGGATTATTACCTAAGCGGCTTGCTAATTCAGTTATTTCTACAGATTTGAAGGGAGAATGACCAGGACCATGATTCACTGGATGATACCGTCAAAGCTGGCAGCGCTATCCTTGAACATTGGCTACAATGGTGAATCAATCCCTCGATTGACACACTGCTATCTTTTACATTCTGTTTCGTTCTGAAGACCACCATGTAATTTAAGGCAGACAGTGTCGTAATTCTAGGAGCTGTATTATTTACAAAATGTATAAAGTAGTGTTGAGGGCTGTGAAAGCTATCGCTATTAGGAGTCGTTAAAGTTACAAGAGAAATACTCTAATCCTGAGTCTGTAACAACATACTTGTAATATTTCTTTAATTAATGACAGTTTGATCTTATGAGCATATCATGATTCATTGATCTCGCCACAGCCCTGATCAGGGAGTTGGGCCCACTCTCCTGACCAGGTGCTACTAGATTAGATGTGTGTTAAGTTTATTTCCATAAGTTTATGGTTGTTGTGAATGTTTATCAGTGTGTTGTTGTGAGTCCTAATTGTTGTTACTCTTATTGCTGTTACAATCATTACTTGTTGTTACTCTTATTTGTTGTTACAATATTGCTTGTTGTTACACATTGATGAATTTCTATTTAATGTTCAATGCTGGGTAGGGAAACTGTGGCCTACCCATACAGTGCATGCTAGCCTTGAAACAACTGGTAGAACCTTGGGTTGACAATTAAATGTGGATTGGGTGAATTGCATGATTCATACTTGAACACCAACAAAACATTTAATGATTCATTCAAAAAAGGAGTATCCAATCATAGACCAATGCTTAAACAAATAATTGTTCAAAATATGTACTTGCTCAAATAGAAATTTCCAAGTAAGGTGATAAGCATTCCTGCAAAAGGGAAAAATGTTAGAGCAATAAATGAAATATCACTTGCAACATATAAATAGAATGTTGTACTTGTAAGAGATGCTCAAGGAACAATAGAATATCAGCTAATAATCATGAGCTAAACAAGAAGTACATGAGATAGCAACTTAGCAAGTAAAGGGAAGATTGCAAATGAAGGATTCACACTACTTGCAAAATAAGAAGAATGATATTTGAAAGATAGACAAAGCTTGCAAATGAGATTCAATATACCCAAGAGTATTACTTGCAAAATGTTAATAAATGTTGCACTTGTTAGATGAAATGCTCAAATGACAAGAGATAATGACATCAAGTAAACATGAGACCATTCATCATGACAAGTACATGAAATCAATAATATTGCAAGTGAATCTAAAAGTGCTCCAAGATGATTAAATTATGATGAAATGTAATGTATCTAATGTGGAGTGCAACTATCATGGTAAATTTTAAAGTTAAATGTCTATATAGATGTAATCTTTCTCTCAATTGTTTTGAAACGAATCTCTAATGTGAGTTGTGGTGGGACACCTAGGAAAAGATAATTGAGACTGTACTAACAATACTTCCCCTGGAATGTCCAACCATTCGATGCCTCCGGCGCTGTAGAGACGGTGGCTCTGACGACTGCAAAGGTCACCGTGTTAACCACAAAAGAGGGTCTATGTTCCTCAAGTTGGGCGAGAGAGAGGGTCCTAAAAAGTCTTTCAACCAAGCTTATGCTTGGAGGTAAATTAATTAAAATTCAAACTAATGCTATGAATGCCTAAATGAAATGCATATGCAAATACTTGTGTTTCCAAAGAAAATGAGATGAGAGAAGATTTTCGAGTAAATGTCACCAATAGCTTTCAAATGGAAAATGAACTGTGAAAGAATTAGATTGATGTAAAACCACAAGTTCCAAGATATGTTGCTTGCAGGAAAGTAAATTTGTTCCAAATGAAGTAGCACAAGAAATACTTCAAGAGATGATCACTAATAACCACAATGCCACATGAACGTGGATTGACAAATGTATTGAAGCAATATTTCCAAATAAACTTGTAGAGCACAGTAAGATAGTTTAAATTTGCCAAAATGAAATACTTGCTCAAATAAAACTTGCATGTGTTGTAAATAGAATGCACAAGTATTGAATAAACTGGAAATGTCAAACTTTAAACTAATCTTGAGCATGTGCTAAAGCAAAGGAGGCTATGAGCGCTATGTTAATCACACATGAAATGAAATTAGCAAGTGAGATTAGAGAAAAAGATTAGAGTGACTAGCTAAGAAACTGGTCAATCCACACAGAACGTTTCTCCCTCTAAATAGAGAGAAGGGATAACATAGGAAAAATTCCCAAGCTCCCACAGAAAGAAATCAGCCTTTTATTAGTTTAGTTACAAGGAGTGGAGATCCCTTAAAAGCCTCAACCAAGCTCAAGGAAAATATTTACAATGAAAACCTTAGGCAATAGACTTTTCCTTGATGAGCTACTTGATACAAAGAAGCGAAAGAGAGGCCTTGAAATCTGAAAATTGAAGGCTTGCTTTACATATAAAAATCAGATTTGAAAAGAAGAGAAGTTTGGACAAAGGCAAGAGAGGCTAAGCCTCCCTAAACCCATGCCCTAGAGAGAAAAGTGCAACCCCTAAATGGGACTCGGCCTTGCCAAAGGAGAGCCTCAAATGCCCACGACCTCTCTTGAAAACTAGTCTTGAAGTGAGACCCCAAGGTCGTGCACACAACTTGTTAAAAGTTTCAAACAAAGAATTCTGCAAGATGCCACAAGAACAAGTTAGAGAAGACTGCAAGACAAATCAAGTATTAGCTATGAAATTAATCAAGAAAATTGCAAATGTATATGTACAATATAATCTACAAGGCTAAGCTAAAGAGTATGAGTAAACTCTCCTCTTTGCTTAGCCATAACTTGGCTCTAAAATAAAAAAATTATAACAAATGAAACACAATATTTTGAGAGATAAATATTAGATGGATTATGCTTGAAATATGAGTCCAAAACCCAAAGAAAAATCCCTGCAAGACAATTCGAAAGATGAGGCTTTGGAAATTAAGAGAACTTCTCCTCACGTTTGAAGCTTGATCCAATAAAAAAATTTCCACACAACTTCACATAGACGAATTAGATCCATATGGCTTAAATCACATGCAATGATGAGAAAAGTTTAGAGATATATTGGACATCAACTAAAATGTTCTCTATCTAGAGCAAGTAAATCAACCTCATGTTAATGTAAGATAGCTATACATTAAACACAACTTGGAGAGCATAATGGAAATCATTGCGCAATGAAATGGGTAGAAAAATGAAAGCAAGAGAAAAAATATTACCATACACGATGAGAATAACATCTCAAATGTAACCCCAAAGTCTTTTGCATTAATTGGAAACAATGGTAAAATCCAACAGAGTATCCTTAAGCCCAATAACTCGTATCAACATTGCAAAATGAGAGTCCAAGGTTCATTTAAATAGAACTATGGGAGCAAATCCCAATGGAGAAGCCAAATGACAAGTGGAGCAGATGGAAATCCCAATGAGGGAATTCAAATCACAAGTGGCTTAAAAGACTGTTGTAGGTGGCATGAACTGTTGGTAGGTGTCTTCAATTAATTCTTCCTTGTTCTAGCCAACGTATCATCTTGGAGGATCTCTCAACTGTTGCCCATGTGTTGACTTAACTGAAGTGTATAGGAGACAAACTCCCTCAAATCTCTGCACATTAACTTAGTTAACCGCCACCCCAAATCTGCTTATTGATTGTTGTGTGTGTCACCATCTTGGGCCTGTGTAGACTCTAGACTACTCCTTGAAATGGGTTGCGTATCTCCTTTTCCATGTGCAAATTTTGTGGACTGCCATGTGTGAAATTAAGTAGGTGAATGGGAATCAAACTCCCCGTCGACTCCTCAACTAGAAACCAAAGTGTGACACCTTGCAATTTGAGCCAACGAACTGCTGCGTTGACTAGCTGATCTACTGGTGGGTAAATATCTTTTAACAGGCCTGCTTATAACCATTCGCTGATATGTGTGCCAATGTGTGGGTTAAGTGGGGACAAGAGAAAATTTCTGGGGGACACTGTCCTATGTGGCAGCTTTGTCCCCACTAACTCCCTTTGAAATTTTACCATAACTTAATCAAATCCTCGAGCCTCTAATGTGGTTGACTCAAGCCTTAATTTGGAAACACATTCATATCCCCCACTCAACATTTTTTATTAATTTCCTTTTGTCTCATATGCCAAGTCACTTTAATTCCAGCATGTTTAAATTAAACCTACTTTGAAACCTTAAACATTTTGTTGTGCCTCATGAACTTCAACGTTGGACCATTTGACTCTCTTATTTGGCATTTCGACTTGGACTTGAGTTGTGCCTTGTTTGGTGGGGGTCCCACATGGTTGCCATATCACCAAGTCGGCATCATTAGAAGAATTCGATCACCTAAGATGACTATATATAAGCAACAACTCGACTCATTTGGAGGACATCTCACACAAGTTCGAATTGAAGTAGCTGGGAAGCAGAAAAGGTGTGAAATTCAAGAAGGAAGCTGAAATCGAAGTTTTTGGGTCTCTCTCTCTTTCATGTGCACCACAATTCTGAAGCTGCATCAAGGTCGACGCTGTGAAGCTGTTGCATCAAGGTCGACGTTGTGAAGCTTCTAGGATGAAGCTATTGAAATTTCTAAATTGAAACTGTAGTCCTGAAGCTGGGTTGAAGTTCTGTCGCTGAAAACCCGAAATTTCTGGACTGTTGCTGGGTTGAAGCTGCTGGATAAGAAGAGACTACTAAATCATCTTGGAAGGTTGTCTTGGTGGAGGAGGAAGGTATGTTGGTCTAGGGTCTTGGTCTATCTCATTTGAATTATTGAAAGAAGAGTTATTCACCGGGTTTTCCCCTATATAGGAGTTTTGCGCTTGTTGTGCGTCTACATCTGCTGTCCTTGATCTTTGTATTTTGGTTTTGGTAATTGCTTGATGAATTGAGATAAAAGAAGAACATAAAATAAAAAAATAATAACTCAAAGAAATCACGAGTAATTATCAACAAGAGAAAATATTTCTTCTTTTCTGATTTTCCAACAACAACCTTAGCCACAAAGCCAAAGACTGCAAGCTGGTTTGTACCCTAAAGAAGTCTAGGCAGAAGATGGAGGCCACTGCGAGCAGACCAAACAATGAGCCAAAAGAAAATGCAAACAACAAAAGGAAACCAACTAAAGTATGGAAGAGAAAGAAAAAGCAGCAGCCTGTGATTTCAATGACAAAGTGAAGTTAGCCTAGTCTCAGGGGGAGCTGCTCATGAAACCAAATCTTGTTAGTGTTAGAGCAGCAGTTGTCATAAGACAGGCAGAGACTTACAAATTTACATAATTTACAAGAGGAATTTAATCGTTGTCTCCTCCCAGCCCCCCTATCTTCTCCACACCTTGATTTATACACTTAAGGAGAAGAAGGAACCAAATCAAAACAACCTTCCCAACCTTTGACAGATCATTTGCAATCTGGAAAATAGACAATTCTGGCTTTTTACAAATTTGGGTAAATAATGCAATTTGGGCAGATTGGCGTTGGATATCCGACCATAACCCTCAAACTGTTTTGAATTTCGAGAAACCACTTGCTTATTACTCAATTTTCTATACTGGGAACGAAACCCATGTCCCAAAATTTTCAGTTTCACCTTCTTTGCCTTGGGATTCATGCCCAAAGTCGGCAGTTTGGAACTTTTGACCTGCAATGATATTTTGGTCCTGGAGCCTCACACATGCGAGATGGGTGACTAATCTAAAATTAATTTGACACCTCAGGATACAAAACCCATGTGGCAGAATTTTTTTTATTAGGGCACAAATGTGCTAACCACGATTGGATACTGAAACTGCATTGCTGGTACTGAAACTGAGCTAAACAATTCATCATTAGCAAAAACACTTAAAGCTCAATTAATTCATTAGATACTTAGGAATTAATGCAAATAAGCAACTTTTACCTCAATATGCGTGTTGAAAAGATTCTGGGTTAAAAAGGGTTAAAAATGCATGATAAGAGGACAATATACGGTTATGGGCATGAGAAATGGATGATAAAAGGCCAAATGGAGTATGGAAAATGATGACAAAATGGGAGCCCAACAGCTGTCATAGAGCTCCCAACTTATTAGGACGTGCAAAAATTTATCTTTCAGTAAATCACATATGATGTTCTATGTTGATAATTTAGGTTGGATGCACAATAAATTTTATGGCTTGTAATCATCATTTGAACCAAAGCCTCGTATGTGTTAACATCTTTCTATGCCCTTGTATCTCCAGTATCATCGGCATGCCAAATTTTCTCACTACACATATTATATAACTTTTTGAATTGTAACTTAGTTTGTTTTATATGAAGGAAACAGTTATGCTTGGTAGGTAGAAAAAGATGGTACCTGACTAAGTTAGATGGCAGTATTTCTCCCGAGGTGACATTATAAATGTATTTTCCATGCAGGCTTGCACAGTTATGAACAAGTCAGTTGCAAATGGCATTAAGTTAGAAGATGGGCAGTTGGTTGCAAATAAGACATTCTTTGCTCCACATGTTCTTGTCATGTCTGCCACTCCAATTCCTAGGACCATGGCTTTAGCTCTTCATGGGAATATGTCACTCAGTAAGGTTTGTAATGTGGTAGTCTAAACTGATTTGCGAGTTTTTTCATAGTAAATTGAGATCAAAGTACTGTTCTCTGAATGGATTCTATCAGATATTTTGGCACTGAATTTTTATATAATTTATTAGAAAGTTAATTGTTTACTGTGTTTTTTTCAATTTTGGAATGCATTCTTATATATTTGTTTATATGACCTAGACTTCTTAGCAATAAGATTCATATGATCTGATTGGCTCTTTTTTGTCACAAAAAACTAGAAAATGCACAGTTGTAACATGCCAATATATGGGAAACAGGAATAAGCAAATATTTAATTTCGAGTCTGGAGAAGTTCAGAACATTCTTCTTTTACCTTAGATGAAGGCTTGCAGGCCTTGACATCATCTCTGTTTATCTCTCTCTATCTCTCTCTCGGAATGAAGATCTCCAGTGTCAGGCTCTTCTATTGTACCAGTCAACTTATACCACTATTTTGTCTTTTGGTTACTTAGTGATTCACATAGCTAGAAACTTATTTATGCTGCACCTTTCTCACTTTCTTTATTTTTGCTTTCAGTATTGATATAGGAGTGACATTTTCACTGCCACACTGCATTCGCACTGCATGTACCTTTAAGTCCCGTTTACGTACTTTTGTGGTCATTTATTGGACATTAATGAAATTATCTTATCTCATCTTATGATCCAGTTAAATGATTGTTCTGCAGTTGAATGACAAATGATGAAATGTGATGATGGTTGTTGCTTGTGGTAGATAAATGAACTTCCACCAGGTCGAATTCCTGTGAAAACACTTGCACTCCATGGCAACAAAGAGGGGCTCACTAAAACATACCAGGTGAGGATCACTTTGACTTATTTCCTTTTTTAAGTCTTCAGTATAAGCTTGACTCAATGAATGCTTTACTGCCCTATTAACTGTGGCAGAAAAGCTACAGAATTGCTACTCTTCAGTTTTCATCCATTTTCCATTATTTGTTGTTTTATTCTTTTGTTAGAGACATGAAAACTTGAATACAATCTTTAGGAAATTCATTTCTTCCAAAAATATTTTTACATGCAGCACTTACTTTTGGCTTTCTAAACCATGTAGAATATTTCTCCTGCATTATTGGATTGCCTTGTTTCAAGCTTTATCTTGATCTTTGTTTATTGCATGAGTTGTTGAATAACTGTTTCATTTTCAATTAGCTATATCACTTATGATTGTATCTGGATTTGTAATATGTTTCTTAGCTTGCTTGCAGATGGTCCAGAAAGATCTTGACAGAGGAGGAAGAGTTTTTCTTGTTTACTCAGCAATCGATGAAAGTGAACAGCTTCCAGAACTTCATGCAGCTGCTGCAGAAATCAATAAAATATCTAATGTCTTTAAGGGTTACAAATGTGGTCTCCTTCATGGTCGTATGAATCATACTGAAAAAGAAGCAGCAATTCAACAATTCAAAGAAGGAAAGACACAAGTTTTGCTCTCAACCCAGGTGGTTGAAGTTGGAATTGACATTCCTGAGGCAACAATGATGGTAATTATGAATGCTGAGAGGTTTGGAATAGCACAGTTGCATCAGCTCAGAGGTCGTGTTGGAAGGGGCACTGGAAAATCTACTTGTATACTTGTCTCATCCTCTGCAATTGGATTACCGCGGCTGAAAATATTGCAGCAGTCAATGGATGGATTTGAATTGGCAGAAGCAGATCTCCGTCTTCGTGGCCCTGGAAGCTTGCTTGGCACGCGACAGTCAGGATACCTTCCAGAATTTTCTATTGCTCGGCTTCAGACTGATGGTGATGTTCTTGAGCAAGCTCATGTTGCAGCAGTGGTAGGTAGTTTATTATTATTACTACCTACTCATTGTTAACTGACAAACATGCATGCTATACATACACCAATCCTTAACTTCTTTTGAAAACTTGAAACAAGTAATTCTTGTTTTGAATAACTAGACTAGGAAATGCATTACATGTGAACCAATGTTGTAGGAACTGCACCCCACTCTTCCCCCGCTCTGAGCCCGGAACCTCGCTCGTAGCGGGAAGCGCCATAGGACTGCCCTCCAGTCCGCACTCCGAAAAATCAGAACCGCCGTCCGCTGAAATTTGCACTCACCCTGGTTTTGTGGAACCGTGCCACTTCTGTATGCGGTCTGGCACAAAATAGAAATGTTGACGGTGGTGCATGCATTGGCCCAATTTCATCTTTATATACAGTCTTAATGTTTCACCAATGCTCTGTTGTGTATATTACACAAGAAATGGGATTATGCGTGGAGAGTTAGTGAATTACTGTGTGGATTTTATCGAGAAATACTACGAGGGCCACAATGAACGCATAATCGACTCTTGGATTCACAGTGATTGTAAACGTATTCCTCCCAACCTTACCTTTGAAACCGATATTCACATTTAAGCCTCATCTATAAACAATAATTTATTACGAAAGCACAAAGAAATCCGAGTTATTATTTATGTGTGTGATGTAGTATTATATTTAGTTCAAAGGGTTTGTTTAATAGGTTATGTTAATGTGAAAGTAAACAGTTGTTTTCCGCTGTATCTTACTTTTCAGGATTATTTAAAGTTGTAATTTCAAACATTTGGAATTGTAATGGATTTTTTTAACAATATAAGACCATGCTAGAATTAAGCAAAAGTTTTCTATGGGTTTTAGATTGTAATTAACTTCAAATCTAAAATTATTTTATAAATAAAAATTAAATAATAAAAAAGTTAAATCTTAATAAGATTGATTCTCTTTGATAATTGATAAATACATTTAATTTTTATTTATTTTCTATCTTGATTGATGTAGACATATGCATGTTTTCTATTTCGAATATTTGAGACAAACACTGCAAGCCTCTTTAGGCTATCTTTAGCCTCGTGGACGTTAAAATAATTTTCTTTTTTTGTGTGCTTGAAAATGGCTGACCAGTACTCTAATCAATTAAATGAAGCATTGCATGGGAGACCTACACAACCAATTGATTGCACCATAAAATCGATTGATGTTCCATTGATAACCAAACATTCCTCATTCCTATAGCACCAATTGTCAAACCATGGGTGGAAGGTACAATTCCATCTAGAGAGGTCAATTTGGAATGTACACTGAAATTCTATGTGCTCATTTTCTTTGAGCTTCATGAATTTCAACCAACTTCTCAGTTCACTCGTCTTTTTTTTCGTCTTCATCAATTTTAAGTTTTAACAGACTTCTTAGTTCACTCCCATTTTTTTCATCTTCATGAATTTTATTAGGCGTATCATCTTGCTCCAAGTAAGTTTAGATTATGCATCAATGCATATTTCAAATATGGTGAAACCCAAAATTTTAGGTCACAATCTACTTAAAGAAGGCATTAAAGAGAGGGTTGAGGCCAATAATTGCAACTCATAAGAATTTTGGTTTGGAAATCCTGAATCGACATTCTTGATGACTATCGCATTGCTTTGCGCATTATATTTCAACTTCATCTCTACTTGTGATTAATTCAGAACCACCATTATATCTCCAAATTGTTGTTTCCTACTAAAAGCTTGCCGATGTCGCCTCCACGAACTAAGGATGTGAAGATTTGTTAAAATTGGAAACTAGGGCCAAATTCCACCGTGGGTCAACTCATTTTGATGGAAATGATGATTGCATTAAATTTCTCTTATCGAGAGGACCAAAATTGATATAAAGAATATCACATCCGGACAAGCAGAAGTGTGATTTCGAATTTATGCCCACACATGTGCAAATTGTCAAGGTTGGCCACATCATCATGTAGGCTTAGAAAGCCCAATGGATGTGTCACTTCACCCTTAACAACTTGTATAAATATAAGTGACCTCTCACCTCATTTGGCGTCATCATCAACACTCATATTCTTCTCTCTCCTCTCGTTGGTTCGTACAACTATTGGGCTCTTCTTTTCTCTGATACGTGTGGCACAAGAAGGACAAATTTTAGAGCTAAATTACAGGGCTGAAATGACAGAGTTGACTGCAATTTGACCAACGTTGACTTTGACCTTCCAAGGAGAGTTTGTCTTCGACTTTTTTGGGAGATTATCTGTTTGGGTAGGCCACATCTTTTGTCATAGAAGCTGAGGTATTCTAAGCACGTTGACTGTAGACCAAAATTGCAGGTTGACTGCAGATTTCAAGACAACAGTTTGACCAAGTTTGAGTGTTGACTTTGTCACTATTTTGGGCTGACTTTGACCTCCTTATCAGACCGAGTTTGACTGGGGAAGACCGAGTTGTTTTGAGGACATTCTATTGCTCCTTTAACCAGTGTTGACTTTCTGGTTAGGTCTGTTGACTATTGCAGAAAATTGCAGATTTGATAGGGTTATTTTAACAGTGATTGGGCAAGTCAATTTTGAATTTGACTCTTGTATTTGTACTCTCTCTTTGCTAAACATTTGATATAATAATAAGAAGATTTGATCAAAGGGTTTTCCCCATCTTGTGGTTTTTCCCTGGCATCTGCCAATTCTGGTGTTCTCTTGCCTTCTGCATATTGTTTCATGTTCTATCTACAGTTACTAGCACTGTGATTATTGGTTAATGCGATTGTTATTGGAAATCTAAATTCGAAATTGGCATTGAGCTGCTAAAGGAACATTGAAGTAATTGTGCTAAGCATAGAACATACCATTGTTATCTAAATTTAACATTGTATCATAGCACGGGTGAAGACAAAACCCAAGCAAAAGAGAGAAATGCAATCACTAAGAGAGATCTATTGGTCAAGACTATTGATCTAGCTTCAATGGCTTCTACATCTTACTTCAAATCTGAGGATAAGATCAAGGAAAAATCTTACTATCATGCATGGACGATGACTTTGGAGTTTGGACTTGACTTTGGAAGAGCATGATGCCATGGCCTATGTGAAGGGAAGAGTGGTGGAGCCTCCTTCAAATGTACCTGTTACGACAAAGACAAAATACAAGAAAGGTGAGGTCAGAGCTAAAAGAATCATTATAGACTCTATTCAAAAGCATTTGGTTGTTTATATTTCTGATCTAAAAACATCTAAGGAGATGTATGATAAGCTGGTTAGGATGTTCAAAGTGAACAATGCAAATCAAATCCTCTTTCTCAAAAACAAGTTGAAGGCTATCAAGATGGACAAATGAGAGTTTGTCCAATCCTACTTCATGAGGATTACAGAAATCAAGAATGACTTTCTATCTATTGGAAAAGTTGTTGTTAATAGGGAGCTCACTCTCATCACTCTCAGAGGCCTTACAAGAGCATGGGATGTGTTTAACACCACCATTCTCAACGATGACAGGATTCCTAGTTTCGATGAATTATTGGCTAGATGCACTCAAGAAGAGACGAGGATGATGGAGAGAGACAAGCCTTCAAATGGAAATGAACCTACTGCTTTCTCTGCTCATGCTAAGAGGAAGAACAATGTTGGTGTAAAGAGACAAGGTCAAGGATTCAAGTAGGGATTTAAAGAAGGAAGAAAAGGAAGGTGCTACAATTGCAACAGGTTTGGCCATTATGCTAGAGAGTGTCCTCACAAGAAGGATACTCCAAGGGATGATGACAACAACAACCACAACAACTACATCGGCAATGGCAATCAAATGAACAACAGGTTCAACAATAAAGGAAAGAGGAATGGTCCCACTGCTCGAGAGGGAAATAGTCGACCTCCCAAAAAGACAGGAAATTTCAGGTATGAGGAAAGTAATGTTGTAAGAAAACAAAAATAATTTAATCTTATATCTGCTTTATTTACTTCCTCTCCTTCGGATACTTTGGATCATTGGTTGATTGATAGTGGACCCTCAAGGCACTTTACTGGGTACAAGCAGACCCTCTCAAATTTGGTTTAAAAGAAGACTAATTTGGAAATCATACTTGGAGATAATGCCACCTATCCCGTGAAAGGAATAGGTATTGTCACTCTTCACTTGAATCAAGGTCAAACCATTCATCTATGAGAAGTGTTGTATGCGTCTGATTTGAAGAAGAACTTGGTGTCTATTTCTACAATGAAAGACAAGGGCTTCAAGGTAGCATTCATTGATGGAAAGGTATGTATTTGGCAAAGAAACCCTAAATATGCTTGTACACTTGGATTTAGGGTGGAAGGTCTCTATCAAGTAGGAGGAAGTCCTTTGGGAGCCTTGACTGGCGATGCTTCTCTTCAATCTGAATTATGGCACCGAAGATTTGCTCGCCTTAATTACAAAGCCTTACCTGGGGTAAGGAAGATGGTCACAAGTATACCTGAGTTCAACATGAACCATGAAGGAGTTTGTCAGGGCTGTGCAGCTGGGAAACTTACAAGGGGACCATTCCCTTCAAGTGAAAGTCAAACTTCCAATATTCTTCAATTAGTCCAGTCTGACATATCTGGTAGGTTGCCCATAACATCATTGGGAAGATACTTATACTATGCAATTTTTGTAGAGGACATTTCCCGCAAAACATGGATCTACTTCTTAAAGAAGAAGGACAAAGTGTTCAAATGGTTCCATTCTTTAAAAGCCTTGGTGGAAAATCAAACAGAGAAGAAGATCAAGATATTAAGGACCAACAATGGAACTGAATATGAATCAAATGAATTCAATGACTTTTGTAGAGAGGCTGGCATTAAGAGGGAGACAACCGTTCCATACACTCCTGAGCAAAATGGTGTTGTTGAAAGGAAGAATTGAACAATCATGGAAGCCACCTGTGCCATGCTCCATGATCAAGGTCTACCAAATTTCTTATGGGAAGAAGTTGCCAACATTGTCGTGTATGTTCAAAATAGGAGCCCGCATCAAGCACTAGATTTCAAGACACCCGAAGAAGTTTTCACTAGTAAGAAACTTAATGTTTTTCATTTTAGAATATTTGGTTGTACCATGTATTTTCATGTGCTTAAAAAGAAAAGAAACAAGTTGGAAGCATCTAGGAAGAAAGGTATATTTGTGGGCTATATTGAAAATTCAAAAGCATATAGAATCTATGTGCCTGGACAAAGAGATGTGAAAGTTAGCCATGATGTCACCTTCGATGAAGATATTGCCCTTGGGAAGGCCCAAGATCTCCCCATTCCAAGGAAGGACAATAATGATGATGTTGCAAAAAAACAGGATGAACCTCCTTCAGATGAACCTATGCCTAGTGTTGAAGGCCCAATGGATCCCATTGATCCACCACCTAGTGATCCCTCTACCTCAAGGAAAAGACCTTTGTAGCTCAAAGATGCTCTCGAAGATGTTGAAAGGCATATCGCTCCAAGAGGGATATTTCGTGAAAGTAAGAAGCCAAACAGGTACCAAGGGTACTTAGTTGCTATGAATACTATTGTTCAATCTGAGCCATGTACGTTTGAAGAAGTCATAAAGCACGAAGTCTGGAAGGATGCAATGAATGAGGAATATGAATCTATCATGAAGAATGATGTTTGGGACGTGGTTTTTAGACCCAATGACAAGTCTACGGTTACTTCTAAATGGCTTTACGAAATTAAAGATAGAGTTGATGGGAGTGCTAAAAAATATAAAGCTAGGTTCGTTGCTCTTGGCTTCTCTCAAAAGAAAGGAGTGGACTATGAAGAGATATTTGCATCGGTTGCCAGATATACCACTATTCGATCCATTATTTCTCTCGCTGCATATCAAGGATGGAGCTTACACCAAATGGATGTTAAGACTGCTTTCTTACATGGCTCGCTTAAGGAAGAAGTCTACTTGGAACAACCTCAAGGGTTCGATGTAGAAGATCGAAGGACACACAGATGCAGGTTGAAGAAAACCCTCTATGGGTTGAAGCAAGCCTGTAGGTCTTGGTATGAGAGGATTGATAGTTATCTTATGAAGTTGGGATTTACAAGGAGCGATGTTGATCATAACCTATACTTCAAGGTTGAAAAGGACATGCCTCTCATTTTGGCCCTTTATGTGGATGATCTCTTTCTAACAGGTGCGAACCCTCTCATTTATTGTTAGGATATTCCGACACATAGGAATAGTTAAGTATAACTTGGTCTAGTATAGAGTTAGGTAAAGTGTGTTTCTTTACTATGTACATTTGTAACTTGCAATCCGATGGTTACGATATGTAGTGATCCGACAGTTCATTCTCTCCTCGGTATTACCGACACTTGATCCGTGGCTTGACACCCGATTGGTCCATGAATTCTATTTAAAGCGCATGGAGGGTCATTTGTAGGTTAACTGTGCATGAGAGAAGCTTATGTAAATTTTCATTCTTTTATTAATAAATTGCCTGTAGTGGCCACGTTGGCACAGGTCGTGGACTGTTTCCCTCTTTGAGGGTTTTAACCATGTCAAAACACTGGTGTATTGATCTGTGATCTATTTGTGAGCGGTGTCCTTTTGGTGTTCTGTCTAAGGAACTTACCCTGTAAATTCCTACATGGTATCAGAGCTATTTGAGGGCCACGTCTGTTGTTGATCCAAATCTGAAGCCGGTTGAACTGCATCTGACTGCCATCTCCTAGATCTGTTGTTTCTGACTGATTTTGGGCCGAGAGGACTGCTCTGTTGTGTTGGGAGCATCTGTTCCAGTGAGGAACCCCTTTCGTTTCACGCGAAAAGGTTTCCGGTAGCCCTAGCTGTGTCATTTTTTAGATCTGGAGGTATACAGTGTTTATTTGCAGTTTATTGTTATTTTCTCTCTATTTATTTTGGTTTCAGTTTATTTAGCTATTTTTTTACCGGATCTATACCTTTCATTTCTGCGTATGCTTTTTTCCCTCCGACTCTGTACGATCTGGGCAAATCAGAAACAGAAAGGAAGAATTTTTCTCATGCATATGCTCTTTTCCCTACACCTTAGTGTGATCTCGGAAAATCAGAAACATTGAGGAAAATATTTAGTTTCCGGGTAAAGCTAACTTTAAGCCGTAAGGCTTGTTTAGGCATGTCCGTGTTGGGTTTTGTGTTTTTTTTTTGTAGGGAGGAAAAGAGCTTTCTCAAGCAAGCACACAATCCAAAGCATCCGTGACTAAAGAAAACAAAGCGCACCCCCCTCTCTCTCTCTATCTATCTATCTTTTTGTATAGCTCACTTGGTTCAAAGCTAATTTAAGAGAGTAGAGGTCTTGGGTTCAAATCTCCTTTTTGTTGAAAAATGAGCGTTTTTTTTATTTCCGCACATTCCCGCACTTTGCCGTCGCCTTCATCAACAGTTTTTAAAAAGGTCATAAATTCTTCATCCGGAAGTCGTTTTCAGAGCCGTTTTTTTTGAACCAGCCTAATTTTTCGAGCTCTTTCCATTGGGACACTTAGTTTCCGCATATATAGCTTCAGTTTCTGTCAAAATGGAAAGTTCATGCCAAGTTATCCTTGACATCGCCAACTACTTCCAATGGTGGTCCTACATTGTGGATTTACTTAGAAGTAAAGGTCTTTACCGAATAGCCACAGGCCAAGAAACTAAGCCAAAATATGAAGAGAAAGTAGCCAAATGGGAAAATAGGCAAGATCAAGCACGTGGGTTGATAGGGATGTCTATCTCTCCTGATCTTAGATTCCATATTGCTGAACTTGATACTCCTGATAAATCAATGGAGCAGCTTACTAAAGTTTTTGGAATAAAAAATGAACTTAGAGCCCATCAGCTTGAAAATGAGTTGCTTACGTTAGACCCTAATAATTTTTCTTGCATTGAAGATTTCTTGTCCAAGTTCAAGACCATTAGACTTCTCTTGGAAGGTGTTAAGGTTAAAAAAGAAGATAGTGCTCTTATCTATTGCATTCTTACTATGTTGGGACCAGCCTACTCTGTGTTTGTTTCCACCTTCCATTCTACAAGAGAAGCCTTCATTTCTCAAGGACATGACTACAAGCCCCCTTCGTTTGATGCTTTTTATGATTCTTTAATAAGAGGACAAGAAAAACTCTTACACCTTGGTCTTCTTAATCTTGGAAACTCTTCTAAGAAAGCGTTAACCACCCAGCAACAACCAAACTCAAAGAATCCTAAGAAGTCATATCCTAAAAAGAATGGTCCTAGACCAAACAAGGGTCCTAAGCAATTTCAGCCTCAAAATGAAAAATCATTTCACCAGAATGATAAGGCAACTAAAAACAAAGGGAAGAAGACCGATAGACATTGCAACTTTTGTAATTGAGATGGCCACTTAGAATCTATATGCTTTAAGAAGATGGAAGCCTTGGAAGTAGCAATGAAGAAGCATAACATCCATTTGGAGCACTCTTCAAATTCATCTTCAGGAATGGCACTTTCTGCATGTGGTTGTCAAGCATCTAGGTCTGGATATGCACTAAATGTATCTTCTTCCTCTCATTCTCATGAGTGGCTCATTGATTCTGGAGCTTCTTATCACATGGCCAAAAATAAAGCCATGTTTTCTTCTTTAAATGATTGTAACACCCAAAATATATATGTTGGTGATGATAGATCTCTTAGTGTTGTAGGGACTGGAACTGTTCATATAGACAATGGTCAATTTAATGATGTATTATGTGTTCCAACCTTATCCTGCAACCTTCTATCTGTATATCAGATAACTCATTCAGGTGAAGGTAAATCGTTGAATTTTCACCTCACGATGTTGTAATTAAGGACCTAAGAGATCCTAGACAGATTTT